>VUQK01034208.1:49063-59722 GCA_015106715.1 Bujurquina vittata
TGAACTAATTTTTAATTACCCTTTTTTTTTTTTTTTTATAATCCCGGCACTGTCTGTGCTGTAAGACCACACCAGAACCAGCACTGACCTTTTGGTGATGCGTGCGGGCTGCTGCAGCACTCGGTCCAGCTCCAGGCCTTTGCTGTCCAGCAGCCGCCTCAGGGCAATGTCAGCCAGCTGGCCTATGACCCCAAAGGCTTCGTCGAGGTTCAGGAACATCGAGAACTCCCGTTGCCGCTGCCGCGTGGTGACCCGAATTGCCTCCGTCATGAGACCGGTGGAGACCCGCTCCAACCGTGTTACCTCTGCCCAGGGAATCACAAACTTGACTGTGGGAGGAGGGAAGAAGAGAAGAAAATCTTTCCGACTGCATAAGGTTAGAGGCACAAACCACCTTGTACTCACTAGAAGTTTACAAGCAGATTTAAAGCAAACTTTTCTAAGACTGTTAGAAAAAATGCATGTGGATTTTCGTTGCTTAAATCGGAGTACAGCTGTTGCAAGTTTGATCAAAAAGTGGAGTCCTTCAGTTTGAAAATGAGAGCCCTCACTTTGGTGTACAGACCTTCCTTCCCCAGCAGGAAGGAGTAGAAGGCCATGTGGTTAATGCCGAGGTAGAGGAAGCCCTGCCGAGGCACCCGGCCCTTCCAGCAGCAGCAGGAGTAATATGTCACCAGTTTCTCTGATGAGGGGAGGCCAAAGTGAAGCTCGAACTTCAGGAGGGCCTCCCTGAACTTCTCCGGATCCTCCTCCTGGGCCGCCTGGCGTCCCCGAACCTCCTCTGCAATAAGGCCCTGCAGCAGATTGAAGCCTACGTTATATGGGCTCCTTCTATTCAATACAGTATGGCAGATACTTGATGACACATGTACCAATATCTTTTAAAAATCTTCAAGAAAATTTTGTTAACATATCTTCAAATAAAAAATCATCCACTAAGAGTTTTCATGCCTTTGCTGGCATATTACAAACCCTGACTTTTCCTTTGACAAAGCTGGCAACATCCTCCTTGTTCTCAAATACAGACAGAGAGTGAAGCAGGTTGTGGACCAGCCAGTCCCAGTGCTTATTCACCTCCTCTATGGCAGCTCCTGATGAATGCAAAAACACAAAAACAAAAACCGGGAGAGCATTTTAACATCTCGGGCCCATCGGACGGCTCAGGCTCAGGGAACAGAGCACACGGGAATCTCCCGAGGCTGCAGACTGCACAACAGGCACACAGATGAACAAAAAGGCATGAGGGTTCAGCTCACCGCTGGCGATGACCCAGCTGATCTGAGAGCCGGGAATCTGGAGGAGGATGCGGAAGGGTGTGACCCTGGCATTGGAGTCCAGCACCGTGTCTAGCGCCCCAACCAGGAGCCCTGCAGAGATTACAAAGCACAGACAATCAGTAATCAATGGCAATTACGCCATGTTGCAAAGTCATTTTGTACTGAAGTGTCCATTATTTTTGTATGTTAATATTTCGCTCATATTCTGCATTACTTTGCAAAATAATTGCAATCTACTGTAACCATAATGGACCCAAAAGTAGCCAACAACAGAACACAAAAAAATAGTGAAAAAGCTCAAAATAGTGTCTCCAGCCTTTTAACGTCCTACAGTGGTGAAACAGGTGAACGCACACATACCTGCTGTGAAGCTTTAACACCGCTATTCCTTAATACCCCCTCAGAAACTAATGCATATACCAAATCAACTCCAACAACCAGAAAAACAGTGCCGTGAGTATATGGATGACATTTTTCAGTCTCCATTTGCGTCAGTGAACTGAGAGAGTTGAAGAGCTCTCTCACAGACAGCAATATTTCACATCTGCACGACAGAAACACACAAACGGGCCTAAAGGAGAAACTGGAAACACCCAGAGAGGGTGTTTCTGACACCAAGAGGACAAGACCGCTGAGTTTTATCTGTTTGGTTTTATCTCAGATTACACTCGCTGCATATACCGGGGGTTTTGAGCAATTATTTTAAACAGCAACAACTTCACTGGACTGGCCAATTTTGGGATTCACGTAAAACCCAACTGATCTTTTTAATTGCATGATTTCACTCCAGCCATTCTCCTTTCATTTGTATATTTGCTGTGCAAAAGTCTTGAGCCACCCCTCATTTCTTCATATTTTGTTTCCAAGCAGCCAGACTCTCTTGTCATTTTACGCCAGGCTTGCTGAAGGTCTTTTAAGGTTTTTCTTTGGACATTGGGTGCTTTTTTGCTTATTTTCAGTCCAATTCTTGTACCTGAAGGGGGGGGGGGGTTATTTCTTAATCCACTTAACACTGACCTGCGAATGATTCAAATATTTATAAAGGCATCCAACTCAAGAAGTGAACCAGTGTTGTGTCTACTCGTAACAGAAAACTTAGCAAAGAAACAATTTTAAAATTGCATCTTTAGATACTTTCTTACTAGCAGCCTGTTGCACATAATTATTTCCCTTTTTTTTTTAACTAGGGCCAAGAACTGGACTGAAAATCATGAATCCAAATTTCAAACTTTTGGTTTGAGATCAATGATCAGGAGAGAGGTTCAACAGTGAGTGTCTGTAGCATCTGTAAAACACAGTGGAGGCGCTGTTGTGGTTTGGGGCTGCGTTTCAGTCACTGTGCCAGAGATCCTGTCAAAACTGATGGAGTTATGAATGCAGAAAAGAACAGTGGGAATTTTATCCACCATGAAATACCATCCGGAAAGCATCTGACTGGTAACGGCTTCATTTTTCATCCTGACAATGATCCCAAACACATCATCAGTACAGTAAAAGCATATCTGAATATGAAAAAACATACCATGGAACTACCAGCAATGTGGGATCATCTTCACAGAGAACAGAACAAAAGGCAGCCAACATCCAAAGAAGAGCTTTGAAAGTCCTTCAGGAACCTGAAGAACTATTCCTGAGACTACTTAAAGAAATTACAAGAAAGCTGCCTCAGAGAGTTCAGGCTATAGTGAATAATAAAGGTGGTAATATATATGTTTGCCAATTATAAAATATGCCTCAAATGATGATGAAACCATGGTTGGCTGCCATGGAAGCTTTTCTGGCAGCATGCAGATTAGCTTTACTCAAAGGCAATATTACAATGAAGTGCCAAAAGAGCAGCAAAAACTGCCACCTTAGACACATCCAGCACAGCAGAGAGGTCGGACCCAACCTTATTAAACTTTTGATGAGTCTCATTTAAAAACAGAAGGACTCCGAATGTAATCAGGTAGGTAATATGCGCCTGTCTCTTCAGTGGACAACTAACAGTCCCTCAGCTCAGTTTTAATACTAAAATCCAGCAGGAAATCTGGATCTCTACAGTTGCAATCAACTCCACAGATGTTCTCAAGGATAAAATTGAGCCCCAAACCCTCATAAATTTGAATGACTTCATGCACTGCAATCGTTGGGCAAATAGAAACAGACCAGCCACACATGGCTCCACTCCCTGCCTGAAGCTCTCACTGGGTCTCAATAGGGCTACTGTCATCAGGGTTTCATCTTCCTGAACCACAGCTAATCTGCATCACGCTTTCCCAATAGCTACTCTCCTGGTGGTGCTTTTATTCTGGATTTTGACTGTGAAACAAAAAATCGACACTGAGGCAAAAAATACTGAGTTTAAAAAACAGAATGGACAGTAAAATTCAAACTTTCAGCTTGAAACTGGGAATTACGAGAAGCTTGAAAGATGAAATAAGTGAACCGTGAACAAATTTATTAACCACCTCTCATAAAAAGAGGAAAACACAATATCAAAATAAACTTGTTTAAAACTAAAACACTTTTATTTATTAGGCAAATAAAAAGCTGAATTCACATTTTTATCCCCAAATTTGAGCCACAACACTGGACTTCTCTGAGAAGTCAGAAAACAAGCAGAACATTCAACCACTAAAATGACTTTTTCTGTTCAGAAATCCAAGTAAATAACTTTAATTTGGCATCTTAAGAGAAAAAAATAATAATGCCCTTCACTACTTCTTTTCAGCTTTTTTGTAAAAAAGAAAAATTGAAAATAAATGGACAACAGCAATAATTATGTTTCAGCATTAAAAATGTGACTGTAAAAGTTCAGGAAAGACATGATTTTCATCCTGTCAACAACCCTCACACTGAATCTCATTTATAATACTATAAACAAAATAGCACGTATGGAAATTGCACTCAGACCCTGGATACACTGAATGATGCAAAGCATTGATTGTGATAAGATATGTACAGGGCTGTGTATAGCCACATGCATACCTGGCAGACACACTTAACAATAGTCGACTGTCAGTGCTTAAAAATGACATTTTTATTAAAGTACCAAGGACCACATGGATACATTTATTTGTAATAGGTCAATAATACCAGCAAACCAATATTTCCAATATGTTGGGCTCATAGTAACATTAAGCTTCTTAATACAAAGCTCCTCAGTCCCACTTTTCCCCTAATAGTTTTTTTATTATAAGACAAAGTTTCGGACTGCTCCCCTTTAGGTACCTTCAGATTTTATAACCCAGCTTTGCTTTAATCTTTTAAAGAATTTCTAACTTTCAAAGACATCATATCAGCAAGATCAGCCCACCCAAACGCAGCTGAGTGCAGCCCTGCATTTCAAAGCTATGACTGAACAAGATGAGGGCAGACCGGATCTCTATCTCTGGTTTAGCAGTGCCGTCTCTGGTTTGGTAGGCACACACACACAAAAAAACCAAACCCAAATCTACATGGACAGAAAAAGGAACTTGCATACTTGCATGCAAGAGGCTGAATATGATTTAACTCAACACCTTCAGGTTTTTCAGGCTGCAAAACCTGCTGTGAGGCTTCCTCGCTCTGCCAAAAAGAAGCTCGAATTCTCAAAGCATTTCATCTGAATGCGATTCAATAGACATTTAGAGTTTTTAAGAATCCATATCCTGTTTGAGAGACATTCAGAAAGGTTGTTTTTATGTTAATTACCTAATAATAAACAAATCACAACGCAGCACAGAATATGATGAGCTTCTCCCAGTTATGTCTGCCCAGTTAGAGCCCATATAGGTGAAACCCTCAGCAGGGGCGAGAAGTGTAAAGATAAGTCTTTTCCAGCAGACAGCTCTGACTTTCAGCCAAACGTAAACCACATCTTAGGGTCAAACTTGACCTGCCTGAAGTTGCAAATCTGGCAGCCTGGCAACTCAAAACTATCCATCTGTCACCACAAACCCAGACGGGCTTTACACTGGTAAGCCTTCCAGAAACAGGGAGCCACAGTGAATCACTGCCTTTCTCTGCTAACAGTCACATTGTTGGGGGAATACTGCTGTGGAGACATGATGACTACAGTCGACCTTTATGAGGCTCGCAGAACAGCAAAACAGAGATCTGCTTTCACATTCGCGAAGCTGCGATATCTGTTTGCTCTTGAATGCATCAAAAGGAATAAACTGGATGTCATTTTCTTGTGTTCATGCAGGAGCATTGCACTGAGGCTAACTGATCAAGTGCATAAGCATTAAAAACACAGGAGAGAGGTATTAGTCAGAAACAGAAACATGTGAACGGACTGATCGGCTGCAGATGTTACCCAGCCCTTCTCAGAAATCCTGCTGTAAGCATGTCGTTGCTGGTGATAAGAGCAGAAGGCTGTTTTCACAGCTTTGAGAACACACACAGAACTCTCTTTTAAATTAATAGGTGGAAACATGAAACGAGTCCAATCAGACAACTCTGCTCTGTGCTGTTTTCTCCCTCTGTGCGGCAGAAACATGAAAATGACGGTCATTAAATGAGTTAATGGTAAACGACATGGCAACAGGACTTGACCCTTTGACCCTCCTCTCGCTATGGGAACGGCAGGAACAAACACAAAGCACACTCCGGCCAGGAAGTCCCACTATTCTGTTTTATGAGAAGCACTCCACAAGGAAGAAGACAGATCATAAAAGAGACACTGAATGAAGCACATGTCCGGTTTCATGTAATTAACATTAAACTACAGTACAAACAAGGTCCAGTGGGCCTGTGAAGCCTGTTGCACAGACACAAAACACAGAGAGGAAACCAGATGGAGGAAGCAGAAAACAGGCCGAGCTGCAGCCCACAGCTGCGGGGGGGCAGCTGCTGCAACAAGCACGGGTCAGAAATTTATATAACGATCACTAAAGAATGGGGCAGACGCAGTCATCCAAGCAGCATGATACTACCTCTGTAACCGCCGTAACACAATAGAATCCCAAAACATGACAAACCCCGTTTCCTAAGGAAATTACAGCGACAGGTCAGAGTTCAAATTCAGCTGACTTTTGTTTGGGGGATTTCTCATATATGGCAAAGGCAAGTCCAATTATAGACCAGCCAGCAATGGTCTTGAGATTTTTTTATGGTACAAAAATCCAAAGAATACCCTGCAGCTAGTTTTTAAATCTTTTATAACAGAGATATTTGTCACATCCTCAGTAAAATTAATCATACATCAGAATTACAGCAAATGAATTTTCCTTCTTTGTAGTCCCCGGTTTCTTTCCTTCCCCTTGACTGTTGCTGCAGTTGCAGACCAGTTTTAACTGCTTTTCAAACCTCGACTTTTGATGTCACCTTTGAAACCTGTGTGAGCCATCTGTCTTTGTATTATAATGTCTCCACAACAAACACATGTCTGCAATGCTCTCATAATTTAGATCTGAACATGAAACTGTAACGCACACCTGATCAAACTCTACAGGCACCTTCAGTGCACCTTGTTGGCACTACAGGTATGTGGATGGGGGGTGGAGTTCCTGATTCCCTGTGGCTGAAATAATCAGGCTTGTGTTGAACTTTGATTTAACAGATCTAAGATTACAGTGATCCCGGATACATCCCCCTTTTTGATACCCCCCCCCCCTTGTGTTTGTGGTTTTCCTAACAGCTGGCTGTCACATGCCACTGATTCTACCTGTGCCTGTGTCTCAACTGGCAGCATGGCCTCCCCCTTTGTTTGCTGCTGTTGTTGTAATAGCCGTTTGCTTTGTTGCTTACCTGTGATCCTGCTGTTGGACTGCCCGTGGCCTCTCCTCCTCTGCAGCAGGAAGAAGTCGTTGCTCCTCTCCGTTATCCAGAGTTTCAGGACATTTTTGAGCAGAACTTCCTCGGGGTTTAGCCACATTTCTTCCAACAGGGAGGGGACCGGAGGAAGCCCTCCGCCGACTCGGTCTCTGCAGCGGGGGGAGTATAAACTTTATCTGCCTGTCTTTCGGCTCAGGGAGGCGGCCGGATCGCTGCTACAGCAGCGGGTTTTCAGGTTTATCCATGATTCTCCTGCGCTTCTGACAGCTGCAGGCTTCGGACTCCTTCGCCCCGCGACTGCTCCCACAAGCCCGTCACGGCAGCTGTACACACAACTCGAAGATCGTCTGTACAAGATGATGACTCACTCGGTAGCTGAATAGAGTTCCTGCAGTTGTGCTGCGCGAGTAGAGCGATTGTGTTCGTGTGAAATGAAACTGTATAAAATGAAATAACTTGTGAAGCAGAGTGAGCCTGTAGAATCTGAAGCATTTAGAGCAGGGGTGTCAAACACAAGGCCCGGGGTCAGAATCGGCCCTGCAAAGACGCCAATCTGGCCCACTGGACATCTTTTTTAACTTCAAATTGTGTTTTCATAGGTTTTACAGCCTTTTCTGCTAATAAAGACCTCCCAGAAGGCCATTCATGCTACAACAAAGTAATAGATGAAGAATGCAGAAACACTGAGATGTACTGTTGAAATTGCACTTCTTTTTCCTATATTGAGGGGAAATCCTGTGTCTTCATCCTGCATTTAAAAATGACTGGAACAGTTTTGGTTTGTTAGTTATGCAACAGCAACAAATTCTACTTTTAATAATAATTTTCACCAAGGTGCGCGCAGTTGATGAAAACAGCGTCAGAGTGAGCGCTCTTCCTTTTATTCCTTCTCTTCCGCATTCACCAACTTTCCCTTCCGCCAGTTCCGGTAGTGAGCCAGTGGCCGGTCCGTGATTGGAAGCTCGTCTTACGCGGTGTTCAGGTGTTCGGTGCGATGACAATCAACCAAAGGCTTACTGCGAAAAGGAATCAGTGGCTTTCACACTGGAACTGTAACCGATAAACGATGGAAATATGTAAATAGAAACACACAGAAAGTTAATATAGCACCAGCACCACCCCTCTGCCCGCTGAAGCTCCATAGATCCGAAGCAGGTGCATGATCTTCTATTTAAACACACGTCGCACAGTTTCTCTGTGGTCTTCATGCTTCCACTTTCTGGGTTAAATTTAAACTGATACCACGCAGAGTGAATAAACCCTAATGCAGCCGCGGGCGCCTAATTAAGTTTTACACAAGGTCTAAATAACTGCAAACCTTTAAAAATAACAGAGCATATGACACAGTTAACTCTTTAGTGGGCAAAATGTGCTTTGGGCCCTCTTGGTCTATTCGCACTGCGCAGTCTGTGCGCTCGTTATGCTCTGATGCCTCTAAGTTGGAGTTGTTTCAGTAGACCAGTTTGCAGCTTCATCAACTTCATTTTGCGTGGACGCAAACCACCCCCACCCTTCTAAAATAGTATAACCTGCCTTTATACTTTAATTAAATTTAAATTTAATTAAATTTAAAACTTATTTATTAAAATGTATAACTCATTCATTTGAAAATGGAACAACAGAAGCTACTTTTGATTTATTCACCGGGGCTCGCTCAACAAGTCTTGACTGGGCAGATTTTTTTTAACAGCGGATGTCCTTCCTGACGAAACCCCAAAGGGGTCTTTGTCTTTTCCTGGGATCAAACCAGGGGCCTTTTGCTTCTTATGGATATGTTTAAACCACTGCACCTTCAGATTTGATGGTTGTTTATATTTTAGTGGTGTAACCTGCCAGACAATTTTGCCATTATTGAATCTGGGGCTTTGAGTGCAATTTCAGCTCTTCTTCCACCGTCCTTTAACAGGGACAGACCAAGAATCTGTTTATATTCTGGTATATTTACATACGATTATTTGGATCTTAGATGGACGACACTACAGCAAAACTTAGGAAGGAGGGAATAAAGAAAAAGAAGTGAAGCAAGTAAAATGTGTGAGAGCGGAAACATCGGTTTTCATACAGACAATCCTGTTATGTTCACTCCCAAAGTTCAGCCTCAGAATCTAAGAATCTAACAATATGCAGAACAATACTCACTGTTATTGCTGTTGTTGTGTATGTAATGTGACAATGTGTTTGAATGTTCTTTTGCAATGTTCAACATTTGAGAGAATTTGCATTGCATCCTTTTTAAACTTCAGGAACAAATATTGCTGTCTGTCTGTGTGTGTGTGTGTGTGTCACCTGTCAGGATTCGCTCTCAGTAGCCACAAATGGAAAGCTGCGCTCCAACTCCTTATATGGTCATATTGCGCCTCAACAGGAAGTTGGTGTCTCTGTTATTATTGTCCTCCCAATAAAGCCTCTTGTTCCTACTCCCTTTAAATCAAGTATTATTGTGTTGTACCGCAGCATAAAAAAAGAATGACTTGTATTATATGTTTTAGATATTATACAGATAGTTATGGGGTGTTATTTTAATGCTGGGCGTTTTATGTGCGCATGTGAAACAGTCAGACGTTTTTGTTTTCTGCCGGAGTCGGTCTCCCTGCGCTCCTTCTATTTCCGCGTTGAGGAGGAGAACAGGGGTGTGATTTCAGGGGACTCTTATCTGTCAAAATGCAGGTTGGTAAACTTTTGTTAGTCTTTTAAAAGCCACGGCGTACCGACACTGAATGAAACAATTTAAAGTCAGTAAACGCCGTGTAGCGTGACGGCGCAGATTCTTAGATATTCGGACCGTAGTTTCTCCGGCTCATGGCTAACGAGCTGTAACGCTACAGATCAGCGGACAGACCATAGAAGTGTTTGCAACCAGAGTTAAAACCATTACTGACAAACTGAAAATAAAAGTATACACTTACATTTGTAAGCAGATTTGTTAAAATATTGATTGAAAGCGATACCAATTTAAAACTAGAAAATGCAACTGTGAATACTTGCAGCTGAAAGATCGGAGCTGAAATGCCAAGAAATTCTTTGAACCACTTACATGCTCCACAAATCACTTTGAAGTATAATCAACCAATCAGAATGCCCCTACACGCTTTGATCTGTTAACTGAAAACAGCTGTCACTGCTGAAATGCAAGCACTCTGTGGCAGAGCCCTGTTGAATTCGCCTCGGCGCACCTGTCGAACAAATGCTTCTAAATCAAAATCCGTAGCGCCTATCAAACTAATTCTTGAACTGTGAGCGTCACAAGGACCGGTCTAAACAGTGGTGTAATTTTTATTTTCCTGTGTTCACAAATGAAGTCACGGGAGCAGTTTCGAAATGGGGCTCGTTTTGGGTTTTGAGAAAACCAGCTCTTGAAAATTACTATAGGGGCGGATGGAGGAGGAGGAGGAGGAGGAGGAGGGTACTGTCTCTGCTTAAACCCTCGCAGTTTGAAAAGTTTACATTTGTCAGAGTTGAGAGACACATTGTCGGAAAGTAGAGAACCAGATCTACGTTTTGATGGTGAAATGATGGCTGGAGAGTGAACACTGTGGATACAGCAGCAGAAAAATTTGCAGCCCTCCACTCTGAGGTTTGGAATGCGCACTCTAGAAAAGGGGAAAATCTGAAAATGTCCTTAAACTTAAACCGTCACTGT
>VUQK01034209.1:15875-26402 GCA_015106715.1 Bujurquina vittata
ACAAATTACGTAAAAAAAAAAAAAAAAACCCCACAAACACATCCAAGGGCCTGGCTTTAAATGTACCCGGTAAGTTTACACACGGTTATTTACAGCTTTGTTTAATGGTTTGTGTCACTGTAGTTCATGTGTCACACACGTCTGCAGTGAGAATCTGCCTGCAGATGGTCAGGAGGCTTGGGGTTGTGCTGATGGGTAATGGCTCCTGTGCCACAGGGAACTCGCGATAAGAGGTCGCAGATGGATGCGAGTCCTGTGCCAGTATATACACATATTTTATCTAGACACATTGTTAGGTCGTTAGCCTCCTCGGAGGTAGAGCTACTATTTAAAGAGCGGGAAACTGTTGCGTCATCAGGCTGATGAACTCTGAGGTTTGTGCAGCATCAAACTCCGTCCAGAGGTTCCTAACACGACTGCTGAGTAAAATGTTCCTTTGAAGGTGTTTGTTAAAACATGAGCCAACTGATTCCAAAGATCCCATTGACTCACACACTGAAGGATATGTCAAAGGTTTCCTTGCCCTTGTGTATCAGTCTCGTGCTGCTGGTCAAATCATCAGTAAAACCTTTTCTTTCACAGGAGAGCAGGTGTTTAATTTAATCCCATATTACTCTGTTACTAAGCTGATGTACATTTACCTTTGATTCACTGTGTAATTTAAAATCTGCAAAGGTGTCTGTCAAACATGTCTGTTATATTTATGTGCAGCACATTTAATCAGCACTGCCTCCTGCAGAGTCTTTTATAAGTTTGTGTGATTAAGGTCACATTCCTAAAACAGGAACATAATGAAGACTTGTGCCATCCGCAGTGGACGGATTGAAAAATGGATTCATAAAAATCATTCCCCCATGACTTCACCTTTGTGTGCTTTTGCTTTTGCAAAGTTTGGTGCCATAAAGACTTGAAACTGGGATGTTTTTAATATCAAACCAGCTTTAATGTCACTGGAACTTTGAAATGTCTCCATAAGATTTTTACCCAATAATCCTGAGAGGCACATCTTTTGTTGCAGTTGAAAGTTTAGGGTTTGAGACTGTCTAATACACTCAACAATAAATCTAATTGAACGAGAGTAATTTTAAATAATAGAACCTGGGGTCACACGGAGGTAAAACAGCCATTCTTAACAATGAGAGAGAAGCAATTAACGAATGGCACAAATTGAAATGTAAAGATGTGTTTTGGAGAGGAACAGAAATTGGATGTTGCCTGATTTGGATCCTAAGCCCTAAACCATCTTCATAAGCATTTAGCAAGAACATATGCAAAGCTTAAAAGCACACACCCTTGGCTGTGACCGAGCAGTAACAGATGGAGACTTATTCCATCCAAAATGCTTTGTACGCTACAGTAGTTCGATCGCTTAGTGAGGTGAGATGTACAATAGCATAAAAGCAAGGGCTTCCAAGATGATATTTTTGGCATGTAGGAAATTTCATCTCTTCACTTGTAATTATTTTCTGTTTAGGTTTGGATTCCACTGTGTTCCTTTTGAGGCCTGAAGAGTCCGAGCGAGGGTCAGCATGGTCATTTGCCATTAAATCGCTGCCTTTACAGCAGTGGTTAAAAATGGTTGTAGGTGTTCATTTTTCTCCCTGTTTATATCCCAGAGGGACATCCGTTTAAAGCTGCTGCCAGTGTGTACAAGCTCACCGGCAGCCTCTGATTAGAAGCACTTTGTGTTCAAGTCCACTGGTTGTTCTGCCTTCCAGCTTCCACTCAGCACTGTAACCTGAGGATAATCTGTGTATTTATAAAGGTGCTGTTTGTAAGTGTGTGCCTGCAAGCCTCCTTCATAGTAATGTGCCCAACCCTCAGGGGAATGAGAAAGTGATAATGGCTCTCGCAGATGATGGGTAAGTGTGTTGCAGGATGTTATCTGTGTGAGTGCACATTTTTCAGAAAAAAGTCTGTTGACCTCACTGGCAAGTGCTCACAGGCGGTTTCAAACCATTACTCAGTGCATCCTTCTTCTCCTTCAGCGTCTGTGGGCAGGCTTGTAGGTATATGCATGTACTGTTTATAACTGCATGTGTGTGTGCGTCCTGTTTGGGCAAGATGTCCAGAGAATCTGGTCTCTGAGCTGCTTCCTGTTCCTCAGTTAATCCAGCCTGTGTCCTCGTGTAACAGCATCAGTCCTAGCTGTCTCAATAAGCTGCTCCTAGACTGTGATAAGCCGAGCCTTGGACTCAATGGCAGCAGGTGGCTTCATGTATTTTTGTGCATATTTAGAATTATGAGTTAACTATCCCCTCAATTTTAACTGCATCCTATACACTTCATACACTCACAGTCACGGAAACATACACCCATACACCGCATAACACTTATATATATTTTTTTTGGGGGGGGGGGCTGGCAGCGTCTTGGGGTCGCCGTTGGCCTTGAGGGGGGTGTCTACTACTATCTATTCTTTCTCAAGTCTGGACTGGATTATTACAACATGTATATGTACACAAATTAATAAACATAAATAAATAAATGAATAAAAGGAAAAAAAACAGTACAAGAGAAGCCAGTAGAGAATCTTTAGAGCTCATCTTGGAAAAACAAATACGTTTGGCACAACAGTGCATTCAGTTCACTAATCTGCTTGCAAAAACTGCCAGACATGACAGGCTTTAAAAAAAGAATTATGATATATGTTTCCTTAGAATTGTGTTATGACAATATTATATTACAAAATATGCATTTTTATATAAAAATAACCATTATTTTACTTAAGGTTATCAAAATGTTGTTTTGAATAGTTGTAAAGCAGTACAGGCAGACATGCTGCAGTTTCCTTGATTTAATGATTTTTAGTTTTATTCTCTCTTATTGAGCTTTTTTTTCACATTTAGCACATAATGTTTGTCATTATTGCCAGCATCAGTTTCTGGTTGGCAGCCGTATGTAACCACTGAGACTTATTTAAATCTAAATTTTGTGTTTTTCTAGCGTGCCTGTCACAAGACAAAAAAAACCCACAATGAGCTTTGGTCAGTGTGTTGTGCTTTGACTAAGGACCTATAAACCTGCTTGCACCCAACTGTATCTGTATCTGTACATCCAGAAACCTCTGTGACTACTTTGCTTGTCTGTCCACATAAATCCATTCAAACATGCAGGGATGACTCTGTTGGCACTCTGTCAAGTCAACAGATTTCAAGGGAGCAGGAGCCAAATGTTAAGCTGCCCTCTGCCAAAGAGGGAATTAAAAAAAATCCTCAAACAACTAAAACATACAGTATTACAGTATTATTATACTGGTGATATAGGCTAATATCTTTCCCTTCAGTTCTTATGTTTTCCATCATCTTGGTGGAGTTGCTCTGTGGCAGAGGAGCACAGATCCCACCCTGAGAATGTGTGATATGAATTGTTCTGCTCCAGCCTCTTTCACATGCACTGAAATTGATTTTTCACATCACTTGAAGCACCGCTGGAGCTCAACTGTTGGTACAAGCCCACAAATGTTCTATCAGCACACACACACCTGACCTCCTGTTGGGTGACTAAATTAACTTTGTTCACTCACTTTATCATCTGGGTCATCATAGTGCATTGCTCAAAGGTGCAACTGCCTAAGAGCTGACATTTGCCCCCAGAAGTATTGGGATGCCGTATTATTTGGCTGCAGCATGCCGTGTCTATGTGGGACAGGTGCTGTGGGGAATGACCTTGATTAGCTCATATGCTAATCCCCCTTTAAAACAAAGTGACTCAATTAACCAAATGACCGTCTAATGAAAGCATCGCCTTGAATATTAATGCTTTATTTTCAAAGGAGGATTTGCATTCTAATGGTGTAATGAATTCTCGCCTGACTGCTGAGTGGTGGTAAATCATATAGCAATGCGATGAATCATAGAAAATCTGTCTCAATAATGAGTGCTGAAATGCGTGCAGGGTGCAGAGTGATTAGGAGAGATAGGTGCTAATTGCCTACTGTGTGTCCTAGATCATTGTTTCTTTCCTCAGGCTCAGCTGTCATATGGTCTGTTTCACAATTCAGTGAATAAAAGGGGAACCATCCACGCAGACCTCTTACACCATCAAAAGCAATTAAAGAAAATTAAGTTTAAGGTTAGAAATTCTTCACTGGTTTTAGTGTTTTCTTGATTAAACTGTTTTATTTAGATTACTGCATTTCACTATAGGACACTGTTAATATTGGCCTGCAAAATATCAGATCATGTCTGGTCTTAAGCATCTAAGTTAAAAATGCCTAATTTAACAAAATTAGGTTATGAAGAAAGTACAGCATAGCCAGGATATATTTTCTTTATTTTGCTTCACTTACTGTAACGTCTTCAGTCCTGCTGCGTCACATGAGGGTGGTTATCAACCATAGACTGTAAATAAAAGATGGTCCTAGGCACGGCAACGTCCAGTTTTCTTTTCTATAAAGTTGGTCATTTTCACATGAGTTTGTGAGGACTGACCCTTTCTTGGAGCCAGCCTTGGAGACGATTAGAGCGACAAGCGCTCGCAGAAAGCAAGAGGGAAGCGCGTTCAATCTCTGCTTACCCAGAAAATCTAACCCACAACTCCACCAGGTCCCAAGAGCTGGTGTTGAGCTGCAGAGGGGTAGACAGAGTGGGGTTAAAATTCAGAGACAAGTAGCAGGACCA
Source organism: Bujurquina vittata (assembly GCA_015106715.1). NCBI lineage: Eukaryota > Metazoa > Chordata > Actinopteri > Cichliformes > Cichlidae > Bujurquina > Bujurquina vittata. The sequence continues at coordinate 20,498 of VUQK01034209.1, forward strand.
CAGTCTGCCCAGCATTTCCCAAGGCTAAAGACTAGAATACAGTTTTCAGGGAAACAGTAGAGATTCAGCAAATGTCATAGACGTGCCTCTCTGTTACACGAACAGGCGATCAGTGCAGTTGCTAGTGAGGAGACTCAGCAGGGCTTTTTCCTCCCACTGTTTTCCTCATTCTGAAGAAAGACGGATCATCAGTCTGTCCCATTCTGGATCTGCGTGTATTAAATTAACAGTCGAGAAAGTGCACGTTCAGAATGCTCATACACAAACCGCTCTGTCACTCAGTTCACCCAGGCTGCTGTTTTTTTTTGTCCCACAATTGACCTCTCAGACCCATTTTTCAACATCAGCATTTATCTTCCACATGGGAAATATCTCATATTCACATATCAGAGTATAGCGTACAAGTGTCAACCTATCCGGACTGTCCTTATCTTCGAGGGTTTTCAGGGAATGTGTGGCAGCAGTGCTGTCTCCGTTAAAGAACAGAGGCATCAGGATATTCTTTTACATAGACGATCATTTAAGATAAGGTTTGTTGTTTTTTTATCTTATTTAATATGTTCCTAACTGCAGGAGCAGGGAATCAGGGACTTCTAGTGTGGATATGAATCACCTCACAGCGCTCGGCTTCAAAATCAACCCAGAAAAGAGCCACTTGGAGCAGAAAGTTGGGCTATGCCACCCAAAGTTCTCCCTGGCTTAGGAACTGCTGGACTCTAGTACCTAGCTAAGTTCCTGAGCTTAGCTTCAGGAGGGCTGATGCAGTCCACAGTGGGCTGTATCTTACATGAAACTGTCAAACACCATGCGCAGTAAGAAAAAGAATGTTGGATTACTTAATCTCTGGTTCCTTGATCAACCCTTCCTTCCTTGTTTGGGAACAGAAAGAAAGTGCTTAGAAAGGAAGGGATGGTCGGTCGTGTTAGTGTGTGGGGGGGTGTCACAGACAGTCTTGGTGTCACTGGACCTTCCATAGTTGGTCAAACCAAGGCAATTCCCATAGTGAAACAGCTCACTCAGGGATTACATGAAGTAACCCAATGTTTCTTAATCTACTCGTGAGTTCAGGTAAAAGAACACAGACAGGTCTACTGTCAGCAGTGACATGTTTTAAAAACAAGTTTCTTCTTTTGACTAATTTGGTTTGTCCTGTTATGGGGTTTTTTCCCTTCTTTTTCCCTCTTCTTTCTTATACACTACTTTCAATTAAGATAGCTCAAATACCTAACTTGCAAGGAAAGACAAGTGAAAAACTGGACAATAATTTAGTTGTTGGCCTGGATGTTTCCTTTGATGTGAGAGCATGCTTATTTCTGTCTACTATTGGAAGCATTTTTGAAAACCCAATAAAGATAATGTTGGAAAAATACAAGGAGGTTAATATAGGCTGAAAGCAACGGCTGCTAAGATTGAGAAAGATAGTGTGATAGGAAAAGCTCAGTGCTGCATGAATAATATCAACAGGCACTGTATTGTGATCACTTCAAGAGCTCTGAGTGGCCAGGAAGACTAGAAAAGCTCGTTATGAATGAAATCAATTTAAATCCCCAAAGGTAAGCCAGCCAAAGAAGAGACTGTCTTGTTTAACAGATTTATCTCCATCACTGAGGCACCGGGGGAGCTGTCTATAATTACTTCTGTTTTCCATTGAATTAATGAATTGGTTAAATGTAAGACAGTTTTACTTACTACTGCTCTGATATCTCCTATAAATGGTGTTATTTTCCAGGGAACTGAGTGGTCAGTAGATTTTAGTTTTGTAGGTCTAGATCTCTTATCTTGAAAGAATGTGCTCCAGAGCAGGTGTAAAGAACAAGCTTCCATCATCCAGTAATGAGCATAAAGGGTTAAATTTGTCTCTGTAAGCATCAAATCCTGCTTATTTCTGCAGGTCTAAGTGACTCCAGCAGTTAAGTTGTGACGATTTTGTGTTTGAGGGCACTATAAAAAAAAGCTGTTTCTACTATTCAAAGCACATAATAAAAATATATTAAGCAGAAAACCAAAGTTGGTCTGTTCTGTATTCTGTGTCCATGAAGCAAATGCAGCACTCTCTCATGTTACAATGATTGACAGGGATCTCCCCTGTTTTCATCCGCTTATAGTTTATTGTTAATGACTAAATCTGGCATTAAGACGTTAACGATGCTCATTGGAGCAAACTTGAAAGTGGCAACCAAACTTTAGTGTACAGGCACACACAATGTTTTCAGTACGTCTCCCTTTGAATACACTGTCACTGTATTGAAAGGAAGAGAGATGTGGTAGCAGTCTGGATTAAAATAAAGGCTGTCATATGCTATTTATGTGTTTCTGTCGCACAGAGACTGTGTGTGTGCCCAAGCGTGAGCCAGACCAACCTTGCCCTGTGGTCCGCTATATGCTGCTGAGCCCACAGTTTGATTGATGAATGGACTACAGGCAGGTAAGCAGACAATGAGCTGGGCTGCACAGAGAGACTAAAATAAAGACCTGTGATATTTGAATGGGCTCGAAGGGAGAGCCATCCATCCATCATCTTCCACTTATCCAATTCGGGGTCACGGGGTGGGGTGGGGTGGGGGGTTATAGGTATAGTCACAGGTATTAAAGACAGACAGCAAAAGGCAGCCAGACAAAACCATTCACACCTTTAGCTAATTTAGAATCACTAACCCCATGCCTGTGTTTGGACTGTGGCCCTCCAGCTGGTTGGTGGATTCGAACCCACCCACCCACCCACCCACCCACCCATCCATCCATCCATCCATCCATCCATTGTCATCCGCTTATCCGGGGTCGAGTTGCAGGCGCAGGAGCCTAAGCAGGGAAGCCCAGACTTCCCTCTCTCCAGCTACCTCCACCAGCTCATCAGGAGTTCCTACCCTCACCTATGGTCACGAGCTTTGGGTAGTGACCGAAAGAATAAGATCGCGAATACAAGCGGGGGAAATGAGTTTCCTTCGAAGGGTGGCTGTCCTCTCCCTTAGGGATAAGGTGAGGAGTGCGGCCATCCGGGAGGGGTTCAGAGTAGAGCCGCTGCTCACATCAAAGGAGCCAGTTGAGGTGGCTCGGGCATCTGATTAGGATGCCTCCTCGCCTCTTGGGTGAGGATTTGAATGCGGCACGTTTTTAGTGTGAGGCCACTGCACCACCAGGTTGCCCCTCAGAGCGGGATGGTTTTTAAATGAACTTTTAAGCTGATGGTTTCTAAACTAACAGTGTCAGAGGGCCCAGAATTCCTGCACAACAAGGTGACAGACTGATAGAGTCACACGGAAAACACTTACTGCTGAGTTACTGCTGCTAAAGGTGGTTCTACAAGCTCCTGAATCATGGGCTGTGTTCAAACTGTTTCTTAGTTTTGTTAAATACATAATGACACTGCAGTATGCTGTGTGGCTGTTCATTTATATTGTATTTGAAATGTTTTAAATGATCTCCTGATATGTAAGACCTTATAAGTGACAGAGGGTGTACTTTTATTTTACCATGAATGTACATTTCTGTGCATATAATCCTGTGGATGGAAAGCTGATAGGAACGGTCTACCCATGGAAATGAAACCATCTAAAACATGTCAAAGTATTTTATTCACACTAGAAAAGCTCATCACACCTCTCTCAGAATACCTGAACAGCGCTGTTCTCTGGCCTGACAAATCAAATCAAATTAATATTTTTGTATGCTCTAATTCCATACCTCTGGATTCCAGCCCAGATTTAATGTAGTGTATATCTTTGTTTTAAGGAATACATCACACTACATTCATTTTCTGCAAAAAATACAGAATTATCTAAATCAGGCCTCCAAAAGTTCAGTCTAACTAGATCAATCATGAAATGCTTGCAGGCAGATTCTGCTGTACTTTATCTTGCCTCAGCTGATTAAATCAGGAACATAAGGGAGTGAAATTCAGTACGTCCTCTAAGGTAGGTGTCATGGTCCTGGGTCTGAGAGTTAAGATATCTTTACTGTCATTGCACAGTATAATGAAATTTTGTTTTTTAGATGTTTAGGTTTAATCTAGTATTGAATAACTGAATTATGGAACTTTGTTCTGTTATTTCTTAGGGTTTTTGCGTCTTCATTTCCTTATAGCTCATACAAGTTCCTTCTGGTGTTATTTCATGCCTTTAGTTCTTCTGTTCTCCTTCGGTTCATTCTGTGTTTTGTGGGTTTGTGAGTTCCTTTTGGCTTTGAGATGGCATTTATGTTCGAGTTCCTTCTGTTTATGGTGTTAGTTTTGCTTTCCTGGTGCTCATGAATTTCTATTTTTCTTTTCCTTTGGTTCCTTGACTACTTTAGTTCAATAGATTTATAATTCCCCTTTTGTACTCCCAATTCTCTTCCTTCACTCTCGTCTCCATGTCTGTCTTTTCTCCGTGGTTTTCTGTCTTGTCTCTCCGATGTGTCAGGTTACTGCATCATGTGCTTAGTTTTACGTCCACTGTGTTCCCACCTGTTTCCTCTACTCTTATTATCTTATTACCTGAGTCTCCCTCTACTCTGTGTTGTGGCTTCTCTCTGAGCCATGTGCTCGCTTGTTCTCTAGTTTTGTGTTCCTGGATCTAACCCTACCTTGTTTTTGGATTCTGGGTCCACATCCTGCCTGCTTCACAGTTTCCTAACAGCAGGTACATTCCAACAAAACAGCACCAACTCTGCATTTCTGAACACATTTTGATGTTTTTCTGTTAATAAATTAGAGGTGGAAAACAACTGAAGTCTATGAATTAGGAACTACTCTCCACCAAATTGGGGAAGTGGTGGTACTGTACTTTTCTTCTTGAAGTACTTGCTGTTTTTTCCCACTTCACTTGCATCTGACCTCCGTGCATGAAGAAGACTTTTGCTCAATTATATTTTGCCTCAGTTCCTTCTGGAAACCGTGAACTGGCTGCACAGTGTTCCTCAGTCATCACTAAATTGAACTTAAAGATTTTTCACAAAAGAAAAAAAAAGTTCTCCTGCTTGGTGAATTTAAAAATCATCAGGGTGGTGGTTTTTTTTGTTTGTTTGTTTTTTTTTTTTTTGTGTATTTACATATTCTGGTTTATTTGTACTATTTCCTCACAGCAACCATCACAAAGCAGACAATTTAAAGCTTCTAGTTAATAGCTCCTGTCTTTGGACTGTGGGATGAACCTGACAGGAAATGCTCTAACCTGCCCAGGAGTGTGAGTCTGTGTGTGAATGTGTTGGAGTACCTGTCTGTGATGGATACATTGAGAGAAAGGCGTTAGTGTTGCAGTAATGTTGTTGATCAAACTTCACCTGATTGATTTTATTTTTCCCTTAGTGTTGCATTCATAAATCATAATGACGACTGTAACCAGAGCTCATAACACTGCTTTGAAGACATGGATGGTGAGCTCCTATTTCAGAGAGTAATAGTGCAATGACTGAGATATTCAGAATCATAGCTCTGACAACAGCCGTTTAGTATTCACAGAGTATCTCAGAGTTTTAAAAGACAGTCCTCCTCTTTGTCCCCTACAGAGATCAGCAGCAGGGAGAAGCCTTGTGGTCTTCAGCTGCTGTCGAGCCTCATCAGAGAGGACTTTAATTTTGTTGTATCAAATCCAGAGTGGAAGCATTGATGCATTAGATTCCCTTTTGAAAAGTTAGAACCAGAGACATTGTGACATTGTGACTCATTCCATCAGGAACACACACACACACACGCACACACACACGCGCACACACACACAAACACACACACACACACACAGGCTCAGAAATGCAGTCACACTGACACACACACACACACACACACACACACACACACACACACACACACACACACACACACACACACACATACACACACCTACACACACACACAGAGGCTCAGAAATGCAGTCACACTGACACATGCACATACACACCTCATGGTGGTGAGCTTTCTTTGGCTGAACCAGCG
>VUQK01034211.1:3452-22281 GCA_015106715.1 Bujurquina vittata
TTTTGTGAGTGTAGGAGGCCCCCCCCCCCCCCCCTTGGGGGGGCTCTGAGGTGCTTCACATTTTATTTGTTGTTCCATGTTGCAACCACCCAGTTTTCATGCTGTTCACACTGTCAACCATAAACAACAACTTTCAATCACACATCATGGTGTGTGTGTGTGTGTGTGTGTGTGTGAGGTAACAACAAAAAGTGCAGCGTTCTGACGTCACATTCACGCTCATTTCTCGGTAGATCTCAAACATGTGTCCTGTTTGTGATTGCTGAGCAGTTCCGCCCGCTGAATTGCAGAGAAATGCAAAATTGAAGAGCATAATCACAAAAGCCGTCAGCCGTCAGTAAAGAGATTGAAGTGCGAATAATTGAAATGTGCCCGGTGTGGCAAAAGGACTCATGAACACGCACATTTTGTGCATTCAGTCAACGGTCTCGGCGTTGCTGTGCTTGCAGTTGCATAAACAGGAGCTATTTTATTCCCGTTGCTGTAGCATTGACTGGGGGCAAAACAGTTTAGTGTTGCTTTACTGTGATTAATAATTTCTGAAGGCATGGTTATCTGCTTGCCCACTGCGCACAGCTACATGATAATCTGCAGTCTAATCCAATATGCTGCTGATGACTAGGTGTGAGCATGCATCTGCACTCCAGCTGGAATTTTGCAGAATCGTCTTTCTTCCTCTGCATTTGCTGTAAAGTTGGCTGACATCCCATCCACAGTCATTTAAATCGAACACGACTGTGAAAGTTTATGCCGCCATTACAGAGGCCATCAAAGTGCCTAAAAATGGAAGATTAGAACCCATTTATCCTCCTGAGAAAAATATTGTTTTGAGATTCTTAGACAGCGTTTTCCTAAGACCTCAGCAAAATGTTTCCGCGCTTTCATTTATCATTGCATTGCTCTTCTCTTTCACGCAGCAAATAAGCTCCACTGCCGAGGACTCCGCACATATCCATCTGCTGGCTTAGTTTGCCTCCAAAAGTGACACAATTAATCATGCTGTCACACTATCTATGCATGTGAGCTGGAGGCCCAGGGTTAGCAGGCACAGAGGGATGCAGTCAAACAACGTAGCCGAGGATGTTAACTACTTTCTGATGTGCAAAAACTGATTTCCATTATCACTGTGACCATGCAAGACTTTGAGTGTGAGAGTGTTGGATTATGCATTAGTCATCTTGCCATGCATAATTATTTTGTACACTCAGTGTCAACTTTAAGCAGTCAATCAGCTTTTCATGCTCTTTCAGGGGTCTGGGCAAAAAAAAAAGAAAAAAGATTCAAATATCTGGCTGAACTGAATAAAAGAAGGCTTATCATCCCCATTTTCTCTGCTAACCGCTCATTACACGTGGTTAATTTAGGCTCAGCTAGTTAAAACCAACAAACATCAACAATATGTCGAACAGGAATTCAATAAGTCAAAGTGTTAGAACAGGAACCGAGTCACAGAGGTGATGATGCTCCAGCGCCGAAAGAAATAATTGGACAATTCTATATTTGGCTCTGTGTTTGTGCATTTCAATCCTCAGCCTTATTAAATTCACCCTGAGTGCATAAGCGATCCCTCACCGGCACGCTCTCAAATCATCTTTGGATGTGAAATAAATGAACAGCTACTAATGAAAAAAGTGAGTTTCTCCAGTTCCCCTCAATTCTCAGCCCGCCTCCCCCCTCGCTGCATGCTCAGAGGAAGTGACACCAACATAGAAGTGTCCCTGCTGACAAAACTGTTCATTTTGGGACTTTCTGTGGAAAATAATAAGACATTAAACCCTGGGAGGGCTGGAGAGCCTTATGTTACTTGCAGCCTGTCTTCGACGAGCAGCTTTGCCTCCTTCTCGCCAAATGCGCTTACATTCGGGGACTCCTGCCTCCTGCCACATTTCTAAGGCAGCTGTGTTATTATGGATGGAGATTACTGAGTGTTGGTGGGCAGAGGAAGACCTCAACTGATTATTAGGGGAAACAAAGAGAACTGACTGCTGAGGGTGGGCCTGTTTGAGTGCAATTATGCTGCACTCTTGAAAATTCTGCTACAACATCTTCCAGGGTCTGCAGTGCTGCCACTCCAGAACCAAAGCCACAGCTCGGTGTGCAGAGACCTGTTCCAGCAGCTTTATTGGTGAAAGGTGTTAAGGCAAAAACTGCAACCTCTGGACTTTATCTCAGCAACAGTTTTGCTGACAGCTGAAATTACAGCCCTGCAACAGCATGTTGGCTCGTTAACTCCACATGTTTAAGTAAGGGAGGTTAATATATACGTATTTCAGTTTTATAACCAGCTTTTCTTTACATTCTCCTGCACGGCTCTTTTGCATTGGAGATATATCTAAATGTGACTGACGTGTAAGAGCTTGGTTATCGTCTTTTTTTTCTTTAAACCTGAAAACCTCATGGCTAAATATGCTTCAGGTTCAAACCCAGAAGAGATGGTACCAATCTGCAGAGCAGTGCAGCCCAAAAAAAAAAAGAGTCCAAGAGCACTTCCCCCTCGGACCGTGACGCTAAAGTGCAGCGGTGGGTTTTACGCCTTTCATTTGGATTTTTTTTTATCCATGGAGGTTTTTATACATCTAAAAGTTTGCTAATGTCTGTGGGGTAAGGGGGGGTCCAAGGTTGGGGCCAGCATGGCATACAGGGGAAAACAACACTAAAAAAAATAAAATGGACCAAAGTGTCAGTGACATGGAAGCACATCCATCATAACTCACGTTACCAAACAGTCGCATCCAACACAAAGTAATCCAGTCCACCACTGAAGGTCATCATCATCATCACCATCAAACAGTGGTATGCACCATGTGTGGCAACGCGATATTTGAAGCCATCACATCGTTTGGTGTTACATGAAGTTCGTTCTTTGTCAGTTTAAACAAAATGTTTCAAATCTGAGAATCTTGTGTCCCTGATTTGAATTCAATATTGTTCAGTTCATCAGGAGCGGGAAGTTGGTGAATTTTTAAGTAGCGGTCTAAACATGTGTGTGAGTTTCACTAAATTCTGACCTGTACCGCTTGCTTTGATTTGACACACCTTTACCTAATTTATAGGTTTTAGATATTTTCAGTTTTTATTCTTTCACGGAAACAACATTAAAGTATTTTTCTAAAATGAAAAAAAAAATATATATATATAATTTTATAGCAACATAAAATATGTGTGTGTGAACGGAATGACATAATAATAGGTCAGTTAGATTTTTGTCAGGGCTGATGCTTTTAAATAGATAAAATTAAAGTTCGATTTTCTGGGAATTGGCGGTTGAAAAGAAAGCGTTTAGGGAATTCAAGTCTGTGCCGTTAGTTCCAAAATGTTCCTAAGCCTCGCTTTGTTTGAGTCAATTTGACGTTTTTTTTTGCATGATGGAGACGTACCAAAATGCCGTCTCTTTTAGAGCAATAACTGAGACAGCCGAGCTAGCTGGGAGAATCACTGAACCTGTGTGCTCTTTGCGTGATTATTTCCCACCTTGCACACACTGAAATTGAAATAGAAAGTGTTCTCAATTGCTGAGACAACAGTGAGGGCTGTGTTTATCTGCACAGAAACAAATCTCACGCTGCTGCTCCTCAGCCAAACATCCTATCATTCTGCCCCAACGATTTCATGCATGAGGAAGCTGAGATTAGGAGGAATAGATCAGGTTAGAAGGGACGGGAAGAACTCTTGGGCTGAAGCACCTTCGAAACACAAACAAGCTCAATTGCTCTTCCTACCTTTTAGCATATGTATTCATAATTATGCACTTTAATATATGCTTTATGTATGATTTAAGCCAGTCCCGTAAATATAATTTCAGCAGCCAAATCAGATCATTGAGATTTAAACTGTTTGAAATTGTGCATTCACTGCAGCTCTGAGCTTGTAGTTTACAGCGATTACATGTTTAATATGAGCACCCCCCATCGTGGCTGCATATACGTGTCAGAAAATAAGCAAAGGCATAATAGTCCCGTAATAAGTGCTATTTACTGTTCATTAAATTCAATTAAGCATATTTTGGCCTGCAGCTTTTGACAGTGCACATTCCTAATCAAATCCTCAAGTTTTCCTTTTGCTCATGTAACCTCTTGTTTTTAATTTCTTAAGCCCGTGTGATCCTCCGGGTTGAGTTGCTGTGGCAACGAGATCACATTTCCTCCAGTGGAATGAAAACACGCTCATTTAGTTTGTCATCTCGGTGCTCCGCTTTCCTGCACCTGCTCGATACGAGGATATGAGGCTCTCAAATTACCAACATCCCCATCACACACACATGAATAACTAGCTGCTGGCAGTCGATCCTCTGGGCGGGTTTTTGGGATTTATAAAGAAGCAGAAGAAGAAGAAGAAGATGAAGAAGAAGAGTCCATATCAAAGACGTAGCTGCTAAGAAGAGTCTGGAGATAATCAGTATGCTTTGGTCATTGTTTCTTCTTCCCTGCACAGAGTGATGCACATGTCCTGCCTGCAGACACACTGAGACGTCTTATCTCCACTAATTACATTTATAAAATCGTCATTTCTGGATTTATCAACGAGTGCAGATCAAATTTGAGGGATTTGTAGTCATATAGTTGAAATTTGAAATAAAAACAACGGCACATAAATATTACAGATACCATCTAATGAATAAAATTGAGTCTTTTACTTTGTGTTGAGACATTTTCTCTTTTTTATTATTTCACGCTCTTTGTTATTTACTTGATGCTTTTATTTTGAAAGTTTGCTGCCTTTTAATTCCTTACACTTCTTCCCTATTACCATAACAAGCCCCACATGTGTTAGAGTCCACTGCTAATGATGTTCCTCCAGCATTTTAACACGTGAGATGTTTACACCTGTACGGGAATGAAAGTCCCGACGTGCCAAGCTCTTCTCTGTCCTGGGGCTCAATGTTGTCGTGTCCAAACTGCTGGCGTGGGTCATTTACGCAAAGGTGTCACTCAGGAAGGCCTGACAGATGGAGTTTTAGCATTAGCTGCTCCCACCTTGTCATTTTACAACTTGCGCGGTTGCTGTTGTGAAGGGCTGTGTTTACTCCAAACCATGCACTTTCCCCAAATGTAACCAAGTAGTTTTCAGTGCCTAAACCTAATCACAGACTGAAAGTAAAAAAAACCAAATGTCCCAACAGGATCCAAACCACAAATCTGACTTATGCAACTGCCGTCCCTCAAAGTTCACAGCATGGCCTTCATGGGTCTCTGAAACACCTGTTCCACCAGCCAGTAGGCATCAGTGCCAAAGGATACCATGTGTGTACTGGCATCTGACAAAACATCATTCACATCCTTTGATTTGAATGTTTTTCAATCCTGGAGCGACTTTCAAGGATTCAAGGCTTTTCATTTGCCGTTTCCACATGAACCAAAGTCTAGACACGTTGGAGTTTTTTTGCCCAGGGCTCTCTCGGAGTCCACCAAGAATAAAGACTAGAGCAATAAGTATAAATATAGAACAAAGAGACACTATAGAAATGAAAAGAAATTAAAATGGAGGATACTTTTTTAAAAAAAAAAAAGTGTTTTGCAACCAGTACCCACCTCAAAAAAATAAATAAAATAATATATATATATATATATATATATCTCACACCCACACAGTATAAAGCTGACTTTGACCGTGAAAACCTCTACAGACCTTTATTGTAAACTGCACTCAACTGCCCAGTGTTTTAATGCAACATTTGAAAAAGAAAAAGTTGGTATATTTCAGCTTGTTTTGTGGGATGCTTTACAATATAATAAAAACAACTTTAGCTGCACATCATGCAGGCAACTGACACAATCAGTGTTTAAAAAAGACACCTCTAAAATGAATGAGGGCATGACATGTGAGCTCTCAGTTTGTGAGCTCTCACAGAGCAGTCTTTACCTTTAAATCTTCCTCCTCTCCTCTCCTGTCCTGTCTTTCTTACATCTTTCTCCATCTCTGAGTGGAGTTGTCTCACAGCAGCTGGACCTTTGCCTTGCAGACACACTGCGTGGCAAACTGAACAGAAACAGTTTGAAATGATTAGAAATGTTGCATTTGAACGTAACCGGCCACATTTTTCCTTTATTCTGCACTATGAAACCATTCCCAATCAATCGGGCCCACCTTAGCCTCCGAGTGCACAGCTGTCAATGATGCTTTTTGTGCTTTATTGTTCCCTGCATCTAGGCTCAAATCATTTTGATCTTGGATATGATGTGATAATTTTTTGAAATGTAAGGTGCAGACAGTACAGATATTTGTGTAGGTAGTAAAACATTGCCAGAGAAATTAAACTCGAGTAAAGTACAGATACCTGAAAATTCAGCATAAGTACTTCACACACTAATCCCTTCAGTGGTAATCTTTTAGCGCTACGTCCTTCCATGGCAATTGCAACCTTCGAGCCAAACATCCACCAATTCATTCGTCTATCCTTCCACTCCATCTGATGCATTAATCATTGAATCATTCATCCAACGCATCCATTTAGGAAACAAAATAATTCAAACGTTCCCACTGAATGTGTCTGGCAGCCCCCGTGTCTGATCCAGCTCACAGCCCTAATGGTAAACAGCTGACCAGACACTACTCTGCAGGCGGGAATGATTCATAATGAAGATTGTGTCATTCCTGCCATAATGAGAAGTTTCTGGCTGACAGCAGCTTGTAAACACTCGGCTGTGGCCAGAACCGTGCGGAGCTGCGATGGCAGCAGCAGCTCCAAAGCTGTCAGCGACAAGAGTGAACCTGAACACCCTTAATTACGAGGCAACGTGCATCTTCAAAGACAATCAAATCTGTTTTGTGGCCAACATGAGCTCTCAGTAAATTTAGCTTCCTTTAAAGCACTTGGTTACAACTCAGAGCAAATGTCTTCGCCCTCGATCGAACAAGTCAAGATCTTCTCGTGATCTCGATGCAGAAACCTTTGAAGCGAGGTGCTGAGCGGGCATCCTGACTAGCCTCCTTTTGGCGTGAAGGAGCACATTGAGCTCCACTGGGACGTTCAAGGTTCTCACCCCATCTTTGAGACAGCTGACTCATTCCTGTGGTCGGAGTGTGAATCAGTTGGTAAATCAAAGGCTTTGCATTCTCCATTACGTACAATAAGTGTGCAGGAGTATGGCTACATGAATACCGCACCCGCTCATCTCATGCTCCCTTTTATTGTCACTCATCAAGTTTCAATTCTTTCTTTTGGGACAGCAAATCTGCCAAAAGCCCGAACCTCGAGGTGTTCTGGTTAAACATCACAAAATAAAACCGCCTAGTCTCCTGGAGACGAGGATAACTTTAGCGTATCCATAACACATTTGAAACTGACGTGCTAAAATATAGTCGATTATGACAAACACAATGACAATGAATGTCTTGAGTTCCCAGACGACTGTTGTTCAAAGGAGTCGGGATGCTACACTGTGGTGAACGTGTCCCTGTCATATTATTCAGATGTGTTGCTGCCAAGAGTCAAAATGACCTTTTTCTGCCTTAAAATGCTGCATTGTCTCAGTTTAAACATTTGATATGATGTGCTCTATTCTGAATAAAATATGTCTTTCTTCAATTTGCAAATCATTGCATTCTTTTTATTATATATTTGCGCACATGTCTGCAGTGCGGCTGCACATGTGACGCACGTAATGGCCCGTATTTGTTTTATGGTCTGTTCATATTCCGACATGAAGCTGTTAAAGAGCTGCCACATTGCTTAATGGGGACCATTTCACACCACTAGAGAGGCTTTACATGATTCCCATTTCAAAGTAACCCTCTTTCTCTTAGACTGCTCCTTGGTGCAGCCTCTCAGCTCACCATCTGTCTGAAACACGGACAGGACAACAGATGGATGTAGCCACTGTGACTTCACATGCTTTCTGCTGTCCCACCATTTTTGCCATTGAACGTGGGGGCGGATCCAACTGTGAACGCACACGTTCATTGGGTTATTAATTAATTAATGCTTCAATCTTAAATACGACCAGTCAATTTTATTTAGAGAGCACCAAATCACAGCGACAGTCACCTGGAGGCGATTTAGAGCCTTCAGTAATGCAGAGAAAGCCCCTGTGAGCGGGCGCTTTTACTCATTTCTGACACTTGAAATGACCAATCGACAGCTGCATCACTGCGATGACCGCATTAGGAAGGTTTGTGCACATCAACGTGTCTAAAACAGCATTCAGAGCAGTCTGGAGCTTTTTTTTCCTATTACTTTCATGTTTCCTGGCTTCATTATTTGAAGCTTTTGGATCACCATCAGCAGCAAATATACGACAGAAAATAAGGGGACGCATAATAGGCCCCTTTACAAAAGATTAAAAAGGAAATAGAACATTAAACCGCTCCTTACAGACCCTTTAGGACATCTTTCAAAGCAAACCGTTTCTTCTGCGCCTGCCTGTCTAAAACCCAGAGAATAGTTCAAAGTCCTCATTGATGCTCTCCGCCTTCATTCGCCCTCAGATCTGAGGGGAAACACGACAATCAGCTGCAATACACACACGAGGAACTCTTTTGCTTGCAGTGCTGAAGCTGGGGTCCTCGTTGATTTTTCCTTTAATGTTACGTCTGCATGGTGCTCACCTTTCCCCGGCCATGCAAACAGTCAAAGTGCATTTCTCTGGGAAGCTGCGCTGAGATCAAGATATCCCTTCAGAGAGAGAGATGTGAGAACAAACTGCAGAAACTCAAAATCTGCACACTAATTAAAACAGTCCCAAATATTATTCCAAATTGAATTTAGTGATGCTTCAAAACCTCTCAAAGGAATGAGAGTCTAACCCGTCTGAAGCTGTTATTGACCTGGATGCAGTCGTCCGCGGGTCAGTATGGACGAGAGGAAGGTTTGAAGCTGATCTGGGATCAGGTTTATTTTCTTTGAAGTCAAATATTTCAGCAGATCATCTGCTGTCATAGATGTGACCATCCAGCCATTTCATATAAGCTCTCACATGTGAAAGCTGTGCGCACTGATGGATCGAGAGCACTGTGCTGAAAAGTGTCTGCTGCTTTAAATGGCAGCAGCACACGAGGTCGTTTTCTGTGTCCACGGCAAGAATTTGACACCACAGATCGGTTTCTGTCTCCACTATGTAACTATTGAGTGCGCACGTGATGTGAAGCAGGTGGAAAGAACGCATCGGAGCGTTAAACTCGACTGACAGATTTTGTTCCCACAAATTGAAGGTAATGTTCATAATATTTAAAGCTCTGTGTTTTTCAAAAAACATTGGCCTCGTTTACGGATGTGGAAACTTTCTGCCGTCAGCTTCATGAGGCATGCACACTGGCCCATTTTGTTCTGATGATGACCACGATGACCAAACTGCCACATGCCCATTTCTGTATAAGGAACCATGCGTCCCTCCAGGTGAAGCGGAGAAAGTAGCGAGGACGTGTTAATAAGCCTGCACCTCTGAGACGAAGAAAAGCAGCGGAAAGTCGAACCAAAGAAACGGAAACAATTGTGTCCAAAGAGGAAGCCAGAGGAGGAAACACTTTCAAATCACTTTTACTTGATGTGACGATAGTTAAAGAAATACAAAGATAATGCGGAAAAAACTCAAGAGAGAAGAAAAAGGAAGAAAACAGTTGAACAACAAGGAGGACGGCGTCTGAAGTCCTCACAAGAAGCAGTGGATTTGTGTGGATACTGTTGTTTCCTGTTTTATTTTGTATTTTTTTTGTCTGTTCCTGCCAGCTTTACTCACTCTGCTAATTTCCCCGTTAATGATCGGTCCCACCACAATTACCCTCGCCTCCGTCGTCTTCTACACCTGTTCCCCATCCACCAGTCGTCCCTCCTGTGGCCAGTCAGTTAATCTGTGACTGATTAAGGTCACTTTGTCAAGCTTTTCACTGCTACTCGTGTTCTTTAGATGTCCTTTTGCCTTCCTCCCATCTGGGTCGTCTGCCCCGTGCTTGTTTTTCCTGTGGATTCTGGCCTTGTGCTCTGCATCCTGCTCCTCGCTCCTCTTCCTGTAGCATTTTTTGTGACAGTCAGCACAGCTTTGAAATCACTATATTTCAACAGCGAGCATATCTTGGAGCGTGTATGTTGTTGAGACTCTTCAGAGGATAAAATGGTCAAAATCATTACAGTTGACCTTTTTGCACATGGGCACGAACCAGCACACATGAGGCCAGTGTGATGAAAAACTATCTTCAGGGAGGCAAAAAAAAAAAAAGAGTGACATTTGCATCCATGAATTAATAGATTTAATGCTGTGACTCTTTCAGAAACTTCCATGTAAGGATACGCTTTCATTATGCAAAGTGCACTGTAGTCCTTGCTGTCTTGTGCTTAAATGCAACAAGCTGTCACTTGTCGTTTTGGCGCTTTGAGTACGCTATATAAGAGCAAGAAAGTGTAAGGCATTATTATTATTAATAATTTAGAGGCAATGAATGCTAGCACCAATAAGTTTTACATTTATTAAATTCCTGTTTTAACATTTCAGTGTTTTATGAATTTTCATGAATAATCGGGAATATTTCCCCAAAAGGCGAATGCCTAATTCATCACTGCAGGTTTGGAAAGTGTATATCGAGCTTGCTCTTCTATCAAAGCCAAGCAGGACTCGATAGGAAGACTATCAGCAGACAGGAAGAAGCTTACACAGATGTGTTGATTTGATCAATTAAAGGAATTGAACTTAATCAATGAATTCTTAATTGATCAGTCACCACCACTTACCACCAGCTTTCTCCGTCTCATCTGCATCCAGTTTGGATTGAGGTAATTAATTGAGAATATCGCCCCCTATGATGAGTTTTATAGCCCCTACTGGTGTTCAACCATGCTTTCTTGATTTGTTTACTCCTAAAACGGCACTCAATATCATCTTGCAGTATTAAAAAATGTTCTAAAAATTTAACCTGCTGAATCTTCCTTAAAAAATGTCATTCTAAAAGTGGTTCTGCTTGTCAACAACGGCCCACTTGGTATGAACTTTGGGACTTTAACCGCTCACCAATCGCAGACATTTACAAGTCAATTGTTGCCACATTTCTCGTCACATACAAGGTAAGCTGACCAGTGGTCTTAAACACCATGAAAACTGGGTGCATCCCTCGAATTCTCGGCTTCTGCGCTGGCTAAATTGTGTGGCGTTCATCTGTAAAGCAATCAGGAGACTACTGAACAGGAATGAGCTGATAGCATTTACATGCCTTTGGACCGAGATGCTGCAGACACTACCACTCAACTCTTCTGGACTCCGTCACTCATGTGGGCTGACAGGAGCTCAGTTAACCTCCTCATTTCAATGATATTCAGGAGATTCTGCTTTCTGTGCATTTCTGTCGGACACAGGATGACGACGATGATGATGCCGGTCTCTGTCTGTACTGGGGTAAACGTCAGCCTGCTTCATCACTCTGTTGTGTGCTCAGCCTCATTGAAAAACGTAGCGATATGGCCTCGTGGGTATTTTGAGCCTCTTTGAGAGTCTCGGGGAAATACCGTGTCACTGTACCATTGTATATCCTACAAGCCGTTACGTAACAGTCGTTGGCAGATTTATTTGTTCACAGATCATCGCTTCATCTGTGTTGTAGGAGAAGAACATCATCTATCAAATCCTGCTCACACAGTTTACTACTGTTACTAATGAGCTTATTTAACTCTAAATAGAAATAATTTTCTTGTTGCCCCACAGCTTTAACACATGGTGACGATGAAACGCACACGCTGGGATAAACTGAGATGCATTCAGTGTACGCTGCATAAATCTCGGCCCTCGGGAGAAGTTCGGAAGTGCCGATGTTGATTAGCATAGCTTTGAGCGTGCCAGCTCTTTGTCGTGCATTTGACACAATGAATCAAGTTCAACATCTGCAGCCACAGAAAGATTTGCCACAGATGAAGCTGATTAGCATATCAAACCAAGGACCTCGTGTGCCTCCACCCCCTCATTTGCTGTGAAAAATATGCCCGCACCTGCTCCAAAACTACAACTGTCCTGGTTTACTTACAGCTTATAGGTAGAATCCCAAATGAAGGTGGGGAAAGAGGTTTTAAATGTGTCGGATTGTTAGTCTAAAACAAGCTCTGTCAGCGGTTGTCTTGATTATCTCATTTATTCAACATTACCATGCAGAGGGCTTCTATTTGTTTTCTTTAAAGCCCTTTTTGCACTTGCAGAGCTCTAAATTATTTACAGATGGAAACAAATTTATAGGAGAGACACTATTTTCTCTTCTTTGTAACTGTGCTTTATGAATAATTTAAAAATAGGGCAAACTGTGCTTTGCAATTAAGTCTGAGCTGTTAAATCAGTGTTTTATTTCATTACGGCGAGGGGCCGTTCTAATGTTAGCTGTGACAGATTTCTACTTTACTTTAATCATACAGTTAGAGCCGCGCATTCTAGGATGGGACACAGCCGGTTGTTTTAGCTGGTGCACCAAAACATATTCAGTTTATAGCTGCATGTGCAGACTTTCAGCCTTAATTCAATAAGCAGCGATCATTTGAAGAAACTGATTTATTGAAACAGAGTTTGAGGAATGAACTATTTGGACTCTGCTGAAGCTACATAGCAGAGCGGGGGGGTCCAACAACGGGAGGATGTAGGACAGGGTCTAGAGTCTAGATGCTGGCGACGGCAGACATGAAGCAGATGGACACTTAGAATGAAACTCTAAAAGTAGAGGGGCGCTGAGAGGCTGATTGGCTCGCAGAAGGCGGGCAACAAAAATGATTGGACCAGAGTGATGATGTCAAAATGAAGTCTATCAGTATGGGAAAGCAAAAGCGAAGTAAAGAACAGACTGGAAGCCTGACCACCAAGGAATATAGGAACTTCCACATACGCTTCATAAATATTGGGGAGTTGAATCTGTTTTATACAAACAGTTGTAGGTAAAGACCCTACAGTACAGAGAAAACCCAACAGTCAACACCACCCCCTATGAGCAGCACTTGGTGACAGTGGGGAGGAAAAACTCCCTTTTAACAGGAAGAAACCTCCAGCAGAAGCAGGCTCAGGGAGGGGCAGTCATCTGCTGCGACCGGTTGGGGCTGAGAGTTAAGCAAGGAAAAGGCCTACAGATGATTCTGACTGTGGTATCTGAATTTGGAAGCTGTGTACCAGAAAAAAAGTTCAATGAAAGTGTAACAGGCCATCCGCAGGGTACAGAAAGGTGCAGAAACAAAGTAGGGAAATTCTGAGTGGCCGAGTCAACAGTGGTAACACGCAAAGTTTGCCTTGGTGTCCATAAAACAGCAGTGGTAGATGATCACGGGATCCTTTCCATGATAGACTAAAATTCCTTCAGCGCGTCCAATAAAGTGAAGAACTTCCTCCAGTGGCCAGTCATTTGGAAACATCTCAAACTCTCTCACAAAGCAAAATCTCCACAAGAAAAAAATGCACGAGGTTCGCCACAAGACCGCTGATCTGTCTCAAGCACAAAAAGGTCAGATAAGACTTTGCCAAAGAACATCTAAAAAAGTCCTCCACAGTATTCTTTGGACCTGTAGCACACTACGTCACTCGGCAGTGCGATGGACAGGCAAGTGTCTGATCAGATTCAGCTAAATGCAGCAAAGGTGGCTGGGTGGTATTTACAGTATAGCCAGAACCTAGTACTGTAGGTTTTTAAGGCAAAGAGGTCAGTCAGCTACCCTCAAGTCGAACAAGCATGCAGTTTTCTTGCTGAGAGCAACACTAAAGGCAGACAAACCCTCCGACTAACAGCAGCTGAAGACAGCTGCAGGAAAAGGCCTGCAAAGTTATTTTAATAGAATTTTTCTCCTTCTGCTGAATGTTATCTATCTATCACGGGATTACTCAGCTAAACAATTGTAGTAATGCACCGTGATGGAAAGTTTTATCTCAAACTCTTGCGTACACACAAGAGTATTATTGCATTTTAATTGCGAGCAATTTCCTGACTGTCTCACGGTGATGGAATACGAATTAACAGGGAACCCGTTCACAGAATGGCATTATCGCCGGACATCCTTGGACAGTATTTCTAAGCAATGCAATTACACAAGGAAGAACTTCGACACCCGGGTCTGTTTTTATTTTTTCACCAATGAATCGGTTACAGCCGTAGTGTTCGCAGCACTGTGTGCAATCATGGACTCGCTTTGTCTTGACATGTGAGATTGTGGACACAGGTAGCAATAAACCTGCTTGTGGGGGGTGAGGAAACACAATTTATTTACCTGTTAATCAGGATTGCCCAAGAAGAGAGATCCAATCTCACAGAAGCAGGAAGCACAGCAGACTCCAGGTCCAGCCTCTGAGGGAGAGCCAAGAGAGTCTTTGATAAGCTCCCAATTACCTCTCAGAACAGCAGTCCACCAATGCTGTAGCGTATATACCCGGGTTTAACTCAATAAACGAGTGGAGTCAAACGAGATCTGGTTAAACTCAATATTATTTGGTAATTAGATAGGCATGAAATCATTTTTCCCAGGCCTTTTTTCGTCACAGGGTTTATTAAATTACTTTGATTAACAGTTAAGTTGGTAAGAACATAATTAAGGCACAAGTTCAAGGAAGTTCACATATAGGTCAACATAATTTAGAGGAAAAGTCAAGCTAATTAGTTTCTTCTTCTTCTTCTTCTTGGCTGCTTTAATTTGAAAATAAATACATCTAATCAGTTACAATATGAGAAATTAATTTGAAAGAAGTCCTCAGAGGACTGGGGAAAAACAGCAGAGGGATCGGAGATGTGTTTTTTTGAGCTTCATTAGCTGCAAGGTCCCAGCAGACATATTACGGCAGCTTTCCCAGCTTTACCCAGCTTGCAAAGTTATGCCCAGGCATACGTATAAAACAAACACATGCACTTGGCGGCGAGCAGCCTGAGTACACCGAAGCACACAATGATACAGGGCAGCACAACAGTAAGCTTCAGTTTTTGATTGGAGCTGATCAGGAGAGGAGCAGTGTGTGATTTGCATCATGAGGACACAAGTTTCTGTTACTTTCATTGATGCATACACAGTGGAGAAAAAAATACTTTTACCATAGCGAAGCAAAAAAAACTGCAGTTCCTCAAGCAGCCACTTGAGGCCGGCTCCAACCGAGTCGCTCCTATTTTAAAATGTTCAGTTTTACGGCAGAAACACAGTAAGCATGCGTGCAGCCTGGTCCAATCCAATGAAATCAGTAGATTAAAATAAAAAATACAGCATAACACTTTTGATTGACAGGTGTCCCAACAACAGGAGCTGTGGTCATTTTTTTCGTCTGCTGGCCCTCAACTCTGATGATTTGAAGAACTGACAACTGTAACTGTTGGCGCCGTTTGCAGCATTTTTAATTGAATAGAACAGATATAGTCGACTTTCATGTACACTAGCGCCCAATCACACTGCCTCTTTCAAAGCAAGAGCTGCAATAGATTTAGCTTCTGCCGGCTGCACTCTTATTCACAGAGGGGGTTGTAGTTGCGTATTTGATTTGGGAGATCTTTATTCCGGATGCCCTTCCTGACGCAGCGCTCTCAGGGATTTGTTTCCCTTCCCAGTCTCGAACTGAGGATCAAGAAAACGAATGCACGTGCTGCATATTCTTTGATAACGCATTCGATTGATAAGTATGTGGTCACTGTTGTGATCAGACCGCCACGCGACATCCGGACCATTGCAGCTGCACGTTTTTTAAATCGAACCAACAAATCTGTGCTGTTTATGTGAATTCTGTCTCATCTTTGCTTGCTTGCTTTTCTGGCCTTTGCATCTCCTCATAGAGTTCAGATTGCCTCACTGGGCTAAGAAATCGGCTTCTGATAAAGGTCACGACTGTGGAAAATTGAGCAGGAATATTTTGGTTTTACCACTAAAAGTGTGTATATGAGCTCCTCTTTGCTAGCACGTTCAAACAAACTTATACAACAAATATCAATTTTCAACCAAGACTGGCCTTCAGGAACACACAGTCGGCTCACACTCAAAAGTTTGTGCTTCCATTTTGGAGAGTTTTATGTCGGTATTGTGTTGCTTGGCACCAATGTGTGTCGCACCTGTACAGTTCATAAATGACTTGCTAACCAACCTCAATAGTGTTGAAGCTGATAACACAGCGCCGACTCATCTAAATATGATCACTTTTAGCTCCACACATTGTGACTCCCACATGTACAGTCAGTCAGTAAAAGAACCATTTGAGCACAGCTTTACTGTGTCACAAAGAGCGTTAGCATCATCATTACAGGTTGTGAACCCTCGGGGATCGCAATGAAGGCAGTGTGGCAGTGAGGCCTGGCAGTCGCAAGTGGTGCAGCTCAGGGGAAATTCATGTCAGGAGAGTCCCGGACCTGCAGGGACCCGCCATGTTAGGCAACGTGAGAAAAACAAGTCGAGGGGGGCTTTTCTTAAAAAGTGCGTTCACACTCAAAGAATGTGTGGCGGCACAACAGTGAAAGGTGAGGGGGCTGCGAGGGGTCTTTAAACTCTGACATTTGGTCGCGCATGAAGTTTTGACTGTGAATGTTGAGCTTCTTATGACTTGCTTTTCGAGCGTAAACGTGATGCAATATTTGTGCCCTTATAGCACCTGGGGATAATTGTCATTAATTAAGTCTGCAAACACAGTTACACACACAGACAGACACACACACACACACACGCACACACACACACACGCACACACACACGAAAACATGCACACATGCTGGAGAGACCGCAGAAGAAGGAGAAGAATCAGCCTAGGACGGAGACAAGTTGCATTCATCTTCTGCATGCTGCTGCTGCTGCTGCTGCTGTTGCTGCTGCTGCTGCGTGTGTGCGTGGGTGTTGTGGTCCCCTTGGATGAACACTCGCGGCTGAGGATGCAGCTGGGAGCATGAGTCCTGACAGAGAGGAGTATGACATGGTCTGTCAGAGAGCCGTGACCCTAATTGTTGACCTCTGCCTGCACAACAGCACATCGCTGGATCAGGACACCTGCCAGGATTTCCTTTTCCTATTGTCTGGCCACAACTCTGACCACAAAGAACCGGGTGAGTAACATAATTAGCTCCTGATCTGTGCTGCTTTTAAGGCGCCACCTTCCCTGTGCTTTGCTCCATGCTCATTTGTAAGTGTAAAGCATCTTCTTTGTCTTTTGGGTCATGTAAAAGTCGAAGGCAGCGGCAGTCTGCTTTTCTGTCATTAAACACGTGGCTGTTCTTTTCCACATGTATGCTCCGAGATGGCAGGGCTTTCACTGAACACTCACGGCTATTAATATATCCTTAATGAGTCTTTGTGACCTCAGGGTAACGAGGAGCAATAGGTGTATAACAGCACTGTCAGTGTGCTCCAGAGGACAGGAGGTTCTGAGCTGTAAATGGATAACGCCAGCTGATGTCCTCACCACAACAGCTTATGAAAAGAAAAACAGACATTAAAAAAGAGCCCCCTTTTTTTTGGGAATGTACGGTTTCTGCCTGTCCAAACAAATCTGAACACGTGCACTGCAGCTTGTGGAAAAGCAGTGAGCAGTGCGCCTAATCTGTTCAGCAAAGTTTCGAGATCACGAAAGGGATGTTTGACTTATTCATGAGGGCTAATTTACACATCTGTTGCAGCCTCGTGCATCTGTTGCTCTTGCTCTTGTGGTGGGCTTCGCGCTCTTTAAAGGAATAATCTCTCTCTTCAGATTGGTTTGAAATGCAGCAGCTCCAGCGCGGGCTCCAGCATTTATGTGTACAACAGATTCTGGTGGTGAGAATTTGCACTTCACTCTAGCAAATATTGCCTGAGTTTTCTAAAAGCGGGGGAAGCTTGATTTAATTGACTTACATTGCAGATAACGCTGTAAAATATAGCAAGGGGGTTTGAAGGATTTGTTGCTTTACACATTTAGAAAGGCAGGCTTCCCTGAGGCCTCACTGTGTGAAGAGTTTTAGTAAATGGGATTTAAATGTTAAATGTCTGTGTACAACATGAAGAGTGACGTGACTTCTACGCTTTTACAGGATAATTTGCATGAAAAATTGAAGCAAATTTAAACAATAGTAGAGCAGATTGTTTACACCATTTCATACCAATTTCCATTATCTGTTGAATATTAGTTATTCACATCTGTACTTCGGATTTATTTGCTAATTGATCTGATTTTGTGTTTCCTCTTCTAACCAGAGGCTCAGCGTGCACTGCTGTGAGCTTCAAGTGTTTAACAGGAAAAAAGGAGTCTTTAGCTTTGTCAGCAGGTGCACAGCGAAGAAGAAATGTTATTTGTTGCTGCTTTTTTGGAAGACGGGCCCCCGCTCAGCGAGTGCACGTCACACCAATCCTGACCAAATCCACTGTCACCTCACATCATCCTCAGCACAGAAATTGAACGTACATCACAGTGCCACCGGCATGCACTAGCGAGCTGTGGGGACATTACATGCCATCGCATGTTATGAGGCCACTGATGTAAATTCTTTCTGCCACAAGGAAGCTAACGACAAGCTGCTCCTGATGATGTTGGAGGATGTGTACGTCGGGGTTGAAGCGAATGTCTTCTTTCATGTGTTTTTGTTTTGATCACTCACAATGCAGGAGAGAGCTGAAACTGGCGTCTAAATGCAAAGATTTCCTGCAGATTCAATCGGTTTAGACTGAAGCGACAGCCCATTAGGCCTTATTTTCCTGTGCCACACAACTTATTCATCACTAGTGAATGGAAATTATACATCTTGCCAGCGACGCGACACAAACTAATGTATCGCCAAAATGCAGTCTGTGCTCACAAACAGAACAAACAGATATTAAAATCCAGTTTCGCCAAGAAGTCAGTTCATACATTGGTGTTCAATTGGTGCCCTGACTATAAGCTCTATCAAAAAGGAAGGTTTTACGTATTAATGAAAGTTCCAGTTCCTTTTCTACTCTGAGACAAAGTATCGTCCTCTGCGACTCACATGAGTT
>VUQK01034213.1:0-14648 GCA_015106715.1 Bujurquina vittata
TTTTTTTTATTTTTTTTATAAAAAATTTACCTCATCCCTTTTTTTTTTTTATTTAAAAATAAATTAAATTTTATCAAAAAAATTTAAAAAAAAAAAAAAAAAAAAAAAAAAAAATAAAACAAAAATAAAAAAAAATATAAATATATTAAAAAAATATATATATATATATATATATATATATATATATATATATACACACACACACACACAGTATGTTAGTTATACTGAGAGGGTAGAATAATAGGATCAGTGTTTGTTAATGTCCCAGCAAAGCAATTAAAAAACAAATTAGCAGCTTAACTTGCAGACACTGCTCAACTCCAGACTGCCATCTGTGATGCTACTCTACTGCGTGTGCTGCCAGCAGTATTTGCTAACAGTCTAATAATAATGTCTTGCAGGAAGGGAAGAAGTGCTGTATTGCTGTTTTAGATTTTTGTCTCACTCCTACTTATCAATACTTCAAAACTCAAAGATTGCCCAGATTAGGATCAGCACCAGAAATACTAGTTGGTTAAATTAATTATTCATTACTGATGGAAAAAGCAAGTTAATTGTTGATTCTAAGAGGGTAGAACTAACTACTAGCGGCAGCCCTGGCAGATGGGGGCACCTCTCGCGCTCTCTCTTTTGCTTAGTGACAGGAAGTTGAAAACATGCAGTTTTGAAAGACGGTTGACAGCCACACAAACAGACGTGGTTCTGGAGTATTTTGATATCGAAAATGAACAGTTGCATGTTGGCTGTGTCATAATAAACTGGCATTTAGCCACTGAACAGTTTTAAATGTCTCTGAAATGCACACTCATTTATATGGATGGGGTTTAAGTGACTTTTCCTGAATATAAAAAATTTTTGTGTTGACCAAAGAGATTTTTCATCTTCCACAAAAGAAAAGTTACAGGCTTTTTATTTAAGTTTAGTTTCAAGCATAAAAGACATTTTTACCTAATAGCCAGACAGGGAACTGCTTAGACGTCTGTTAAGATGGATAACACAGACTCTTTGGGGCAATCGTGCTCATGTGTGTGTTTAATCTGAAGCCAGGAAAAACTCTGTTACCTATTTAAAAACCTTCATTTTTTACTGTTTCCTGAGTTCTTACCTTTAGACTAGTCTGATTATTATTTTTTTTATATTAAACCACTGGTAACTTTGTCACCAGAAACATCCTTAGTCCAGAAATACAGTTTGTTATCATATATTCAGAGGTGGGAAGTAACAAAGCACAAATACTACTGTACTGTATCTGTACTTTACTTGAGTATTTGTTTTTCTGACAACTTTTTACTTTTACTCCCTACATTTTTAAGCAAATATCTGTACTTTCTACACCTTATATTTCCCAAAACAGGATTGTTACTTTAGGTTTAACACATCCTTCATATCACTGCACCTTCAAACATAAAAAAAGTCAATACAAAGACATGAAAGAGACAAATCCATATGATTTATAGTTAAAGTGGGCCGGGGAGAGAAAACAATTAGAGATTTCGCTCAGAGATGTAAGAAAGAGGACAGGAAGAGGAGTGGTTAGATTTAAGATAAGGACTGCTCAGTGACATTTGATAACCTGGAAATTTAGAAATTTAGATCTTGGATCTGTATATGATGTGAAGTAATGATTTTTCATGTTGTGAACCATCCTGGAAAACAAAATATGGTATACTAAATTTGTGTTATTTGTAAAATCAGCTTGGCTAGCTCTTGAAATACTGGGTTACATATTTTTGACTTTATTTGTGTAAATCCACACAGAGCGGTAAACCTAAGAGCAGCAGCAGCTGATCACAGCCTGCACACAAAGAAAATCTACTGGAGCACACAATAGAAATTACTGTGATTCTTTGCCCCACATGAAGCCACTACAACCAATCTTAGGGTACTGAGTACAGAATGTCCGTACTTTTGCCACCTCTGCATATAAGCCTAAGAAAGCACCACATTTTTAAACCTGTGAAGCTGGAAATGAGTATTAATTTACCTATTTAAAATATGCTTTTAAAAAAATATATTAAAATAGCTGCTGTTTAGTTTTTAGTCTCTATTCATTAAGCTTTAGGATTTTACACAGTATCTAGAATTTTTTGATAACAAAGAATCCATCCATCCATTTTCTTCTGCTTATCAAATATTTAAAATGCCCCTACATGATGGAATCAGTTTTGATTGCTAATGGTTAATATTAAAGTGGGGATTGCCTGTTTTCCTTTGTCTCAGGAGTGTGTGGGAGAGCATCATGTGGAGGAAGGCTTCCATAGCGGCCCTGCTGGCACTAGCTGTCGGCTATTTCTACCACAGTGGCCCGGATCTGCCGGAGCAGATCCTACAGTACGTCAGCCTGCCAAACCTCCAGACGTCATCTCAGAGCCTGACCAGTCAGAACAGCCTGGAGCAGGTGATCTCCAACGCCTGGGAGGCTTTGATAACTCTACCAACCCGACACTGGAGCAAAGTGGCAGTGGGGTGAGTCACAGAGTTGAACAGTAACACAGGTCTCTGTAAGAAATCGATTTGTGTCTTTACTCAAGCACGAAACTGTCACCTGAAGGTGCTCTGCTATGCACATGGAGTGGCTGTAGTCTGCTCTGCTAGTGAGAAGGAATGTGTTATCCTGAGTCAGCCCCGGCTCAGATGGCTTAGTCCAGGGAGGAGGTGTCTGGGGCAGTTAAGTTGTTTGCAGCCTTTAGCTTCAGGTTTGAAATGGCCAATAAACTGAATTGGATTGTCATGTGGCAGAAGATGATTGGCTGAAGCTAAGGGACAGCCCACTAGAGGGTTGGACAGATTTCTTTTCTAAAAGGGTGAAGTGAAGGGATAAAACTTCAGTTTCACCTGAAGTCACGGTGAAATGGTCATTTAATTCATTTCAGTTTTATTTATAGTGCGCCATGTTACAACAGCAGTTGCCTCAAGATGTTTTACATTTTAAGGTAAAGAACTTAAAATAATACAAAGAAAACCCCAACAATTAGATGGCACCCCCTATAAGCCAGCACTTGGCGGTAGTGGGAAGGAAAAACTCCCTTTTGACAGGAAAGCTTTTGTCTGATTTACAGCTGACTAAGTTATTAAACCATGAAATAACTGTTTCCCTCTGTAAGGGTGAATGCCTGTGTGGACGTGGTGGTCTCAGGAGTGGGGCTCCTGCAGGCTCTGGCTGTGGATCCTGGCACCGGCCAGGATCACGAAGTGTTGCACTCCAAAGAGGACTTGAAGGAAGCCTTTATCCATTACATGGGGCGTGGAGCAGCTGCTGAGCGTTTCTTTAGCGACAGCGAGGCCTTTCAGAGGATTGCACGTGCAGCAGCAGAGTACCCCAACGCAAAGGCAAGAAGGCTGCTTTACTCCTCAGACAACTGCTTCTTTTTTGTTTATTTAAATCAATGTTTCCTTCTAATAAACTTTACTTTTGTCATCTTCCAGCTGTATGTGGGAGGAAACGCTGCCCTGATTGCTCAGAAGCTTGCCACCTACCCTGATCTGATGGTAGAGCAGCACTTTTATATTTCTGTCTTAAACACTTAAAGCATTTCAAGAGGATGCATTTATTTAATAATTTTAATTAACATTTGCTTTGGTTGCCCTCCAGACACAGTATAATAGTGTAATTCTGAATATTAGAGTAGTTCTTTCACAAATTAAGGAATTTAAGTGCCAAATTATTATTATTTTTTTTATGCCACAGGTTTTACTCTGTGGCCCAGTCGGTCCTAAACTTCACGAGATGTTGGATGAACAGATAATTGTCCCCCCAGATTCCCTCCAGGAGACGGATGAGTTTCACCTCATCCTGGAGTATAAAGCAGGTAAAAAGGGGAAAAAAAGCTGCAGCAAGATTTCTTCCATCACTTCGTCCTGGATGAGTAATTTAACTGTTGTTTGGTCCTCTTTGTCTCTAGGTGAGAAGTGGGGTTCAACTCAGGCACCTCAAGCCAACCGCTTCATCTTCTCTCATGATGTGTCCAACGGGAAGATGAGCTCACTGGAGACTTTTGTGGCGAGTCTGGAGGAGTTCCAGCCCGAGCTGGTCGTCCTGTCTGGGCTCCACATGATGGACGGTCAGGGCAGAGAGCTGTGGGAGGAGCGCCTGAAAGAGGTCATTTGGCTCAAAGCTGATCGTCCTGCTTTTATTTTTAATGTATTAAACTTTAATGATTCACAGTGATGATCCTTGTCATGCTCTAGGGAGCCACTAGTTTAAAATCCTGCCTGAGGGATCCCATTCTAAGCAGAACCTGATGGAGAACGTGTTCATGTGCCACCACACTAAACTTACCGAGGCTGTGCAACAAAACACTGACTGCTGTCAGCGGCTGAAGTTCATTACAGTGGAGTTGGAGTCTGTCCGTGGCATGTGACGCTGACTAGAGAGGCAGCAGAATATTAATTTATTATTTATTGTCACAAAGTTTATCCAGCCATACTTTTTCTTACCCGCTGGAGCCCATCCCCACTGACTTTAGGCAAGAGGCAAAGTGTATGTTATTATTTATGAATTGAATTAAAAAAAAACGTGTGTGACTCTTTTCACGTGCAAATACACGCACACACAGTTATATGCATGTACACCATTACCTCCACTGTTTCCACAAATACAGTTCAGTTCTGTGGGAAACACCACTTTGGCTAAGAGCTAAAACGTGCATTATATCAATTCATCAGTTTATGTGTGCGTGGTGATGACTGAAATTATTAGTTATATAATTTGGGGGGTATTTGCTTCCTTTTCACAGGCTGTCTCAGCCATATCCGACATCCGTAAAGACATTCCCATCCACCTGGAGCTGGCAAGCATGACTGACAAAGACTACATGAACAGCATAATGCAGGAGGTACATGTGGAGCACAGTTATGTTACAGTCTTAAAATCTTTTGCAGAGAAAAGATTACTGTGCTCAGTGTCTACAGATCCCCAAGGAGTTCTGTATATTTAATTAAAGTTTTTTTTTTCCTGTTTCCTGTTAGCAGGTTATGCCCATTGTCAGCTCCATTGGGCTGAACGAACAGGAGCTGCTCTTCCTCTCTCAGGCCGGCGAGGGACCTCATGCAGAAATGGCAGCCTGGAAAGGCATCCCAGATGTGGGTCGAGTCAGCGACATCCTCCTCTGGATCCTGGATCAACACGGCCGCACTGACCCATCATCAGAAGCGGATCTCACTCGAATCCACTTCCACACTCTGGCCTACCACATCCTTGTTACAGTGGACGGATACTGGGGAAACCAGGTGGCGGCAGTGATGGCTGGAGCGCGGGTGGCCTGCAATCAGGCCTGTGGCCTCCAGTCTGTTGATGTCAGCAAGGTGGAGCTCAAAGCCCCTCTGGAGTTTCACAGCTCTCACACGGAGCCAGGGGAGCAGCTGTCCCTGAACCCAGCAGAGCCTGTTACAGTGTGGCGTCGCGGAAACGTCACTTTTCACTTCACACCGGTGCTGGTCTGCAAACGCCCGCTTCGGACAGTTGGGCTTGGGGATGCCATCTCAGCAGAGGGACTACTTTACTCAGAGTTGCTTACCCAGCAGGCTATCTGAGGTTTGCTTCCATCTGACTGTCAGTGTGGGAAAACAATGATGGGAGGAGCCGAAAAGAACCAGTAAAGTCGACCCTGCAGTTGTTGTCGATGGGCTGGAGTCATCTGGACCAATTCAGATCTCCAGTTTTAAATCCTGCCTGAGGACTCCTCCAGCCTGCTCTGCTCTGCTCTGCTCTGCTCTGCTGTCCCTCCTTTACTTTGCTCCAGCAGACACAGAAACTGAGGCTGAACTTTGCTGTGAGGTGGCCTGAGACTATGCACTGGACACAGTTCAAAGCCATCTTCACAAACTCCAAAGAGTTTTGTTGGCTTGACAAATTTCCCTTGACCCACATTCTTCATTATGCTGTGCCTTGAGAAAATACAAGACAAATTATTGTTAAATATTTTATTCAGATTTTAGAGCTGAACAAACAACGTATCATATAAACTGGAAACTGCTGCACATCTTATGATGTGGTAGAATTAAGTGGTAAACCTGATAAGATTTGCTTCTTCGACTTTTGGTGCATAGAACTCAGTCACTAGAACACCTTAAAAGGTTATGTCTATCACGTTTATCAAACATTTCTCAGTTTATGACTTATTTACATGTAAGAACTGTTACCTAGGTATACTTGATATTTTTCTTATTCCTTAGCATAAAAAACACTAGACTGTGACAACTTGTGTTTTTCCAGTTTTCAACCAAAACGCTCCAACTATAAAGATGTTTTTAGCTGGAAACCTCAACAGCAGCATCCTTATTTTTTAGTACTAAATATATAAAGTCTCACACTCACACTTACAAATGCGAACTTGAAATATGCTTCTGAAGCGGGTCCTTCTTTATGCAGTAAAGCTCTGTTTACAGTGAGATACCAGCTAATTAAGTTCAAGTGGGCCTATTATGATTTTCCTTCATCTGTCATATGTATACTGTTATAATGGTGGCTCCTCATGTTAAACCGGGCCAAAGTTTCAAATAATGACATTGTCCTATGTTCAGGTAATCCCTTTGAGCCAAATGCTCAAGTCTTACTGCTTTGAACACCTGGTTTCAGACATTTCCCTGCTCTTGACTCTGTATAATATCAGTGAGAGCTGAAACCTACAGTTTAAACCTTTTGTTTGCAAGGGGCGGCCAATCCAAAAAGAAGCTAAAGCTGCTTGTTTTAGACAGGATGAACTGAGAGGGTGCCCCAGGGCCCATTTTAAGATAAATAGGAATTATTTAGACCTGTAGCTACCACAATAGGTCCCCTTTAGAGATAAAACAAGTTAAAGATCAATTAAAATATGAATTAATGTCAGGGTTACTCTACTTGTTTTTCTGTTTCCATTTATACAGCCTCCTCTTAAATGGTGTAATCATGTAACATGGTTGGCTGGCCAGTATTAGCCCTCTGCTTCCAGACAGAGCTCAAGAGTAGAATCTTCGTGGGTTCTTTGTTGTTGTTACTGGTGAACCTTTCCTGAGTCACTGCATCATGTTAGATGTACAGTGTGTAACTATCAGAATAATGTGTTTGTATACCTCAAATGGCCGCTACAGGCACGCAATAATATTGGAGTCTTAATGCAACCATACGACACAGAGAAGAGCGGCATTTTGTTTAGCAGAACAGTTTCTTTGCACTAAGCAGAAGTGGCGAATGTAACTTTAACTCTCCGAATGCCCAATTTTTTTATTTTTTTTTTTGCTTTTTTTTTTTGGAGCAAGTACAATCTGTTCAACTACTTATTTCATAATTTGTGTCACATCTTTTTTGATGTTTGTAATGTTCAGGAGGTTTCATTTATTTGTAGTTTGTCATTAAAATGTATATGGAGAGATGTGTGTCGTGCGACTGGTGCTGCAGAATATTTTGTTTGTCCGCCGAGCTAATGAGTCCTGATAGTAGACAGAATTTTAAGATAGTTTCTTTATGTGCGCTGGCAAATAATGATAATGGGTGTCTTTTACTTCTTTCTATTGATTTACCTGCTTAAAAAAAAAGTAATTGAAATCAATAAATTAACTGATAGTGAAAATTCATGTGTTAAAATGGAAATTAGATACACTTTTATGGCTGAATAAATGTTTAAAAGGTCCAGAAACGCGGTGTTGGTGGATCAGTGCTGTGTTAGGTGCCAAATAAATGCGTTTTGAGTCTCCCCTGTATTTGAACTCCATGATTGGATTCCCACTCTGGTGTCATATGATGTCTAATAGCTTTCTTCTAGGTGTGATGCAGGGAACCAGGAACACCGGCTCCCTGCTTGTCTTACAGAGCAGACTCGGGTCGGATGTGATTTGAGGTAATTTTACAATGTTTTTCATGTCTTAATTGTGTTCATTAATTGGTCCTTTTGCATCAATTTTTAGACATTCTGTGTCTGATTGTTTTGTGTGTCTGCAGAAATGTGCGTCTTTGTGGTTGTTTTGCAACTGATTTTGGTTCTTTTGCATCCCTGTTACCCTTTTACCTCTTTGTAGGCTGCCTCTTGCTCTCATTTTGGTCTTTTAGGCCTCTGCAGCCAGTCTCTCTGTTTGCAGTTTTGCATTATTTTGCATTTCTTTGTTGCCATTTGTCTCTTTGTGGTAGTTTTGCTTTTTGTGTATCTCTGATGGGTTTGTCTCATTTTTGCTTCTTATGAATCTCTTTATTGCCATTTGGCACTTTGTAGTCATTTTACGACTTCACATTTTCTTCATTTTGTCTTTGCACTTTGCAACCATTCTATATTTGCATTTGTGTTGTTTCTGTTTGTGTCTCTTTTTTACCATTCTGTACCTCTTTGTGGTGGTTGTGGCTTGTGACTTGTGGCCATTTTCTACCTCTTTGTTACCATGTTTTCTCTTTTGCATGTTATTTGGTTTGTTTTGACTCGTTATGGTAGTTTTGTATCTTTTTATTTTCTCTCTTTGTTGCACTTCTGTATTTGTGGTCTTTGGTCATGTCCTCATCTCTTTGTTGTGTTAGGATATAGTTTGACTCATTTTGTGTCACACTTTAGTGGTTTTGCATCTTTTTGCAGTGATTCTGCTTCAATTTATGTTTGTTAGGTGTCCTTTTATGGCTGTTTTGTTCCACATTATGGTTGTTTCTAATCATTTGACATATTTTTCTCTAACTGTAAGTCTTGCTGATTTTTCTTTTTTATTGCCTTTGATATATTAATATTTTTGCGTAAAAAGAGCAGACTCTGAAACTCTCATTGTCCTGCTCAAGAGTCTACTGTATGTTAGTGTTTTGAGCCCAAAGAACACCACAAAGCAAGACATAAAACACACTTGTATTTTTATGTGCATAAAATGGCCTTTATTTTATCTGGAATGATATCAGTGACATGAGTATGTCAGACACTTTTTTTGTTTCGGATTAACTCTTCTAACTTGTACACTTACCAATAAGGGCCTTGTGGCAAAGGAAGTAT
Source organism: Bujurquina vittata (assembly GCA_015106715.1). Taxonomy (NCBI): domain Eukaryota; kingdom Metazoa; phylum Chordata; class Actinopteri; order Cichliformes; family Cichlidae; genus Bujurquina; species Bujurquina vittata. The sequence continues at coordinate 8,934 of VUQK01034213.1, forward strand.
ACTAATTTGGTAAAATTTAAATGTCGTTTATTGGTTTTTGCTTTGTTACTGTAGTAAGATTTGGTAGACACAATCAAAAAGTACACCCGTGTGCCTTCTCACTCCATTTGGGAGCCATTGGTCTGTGTATCCATAAGAGAAAACACTCTCCATGTTCTTGCTCGCACACTCACAAAAAGGGTGTTACGCGTTTACATTTGATTGGCTGCCATGTTCCAGTACGTGACCCAATCAGAGCCCGGTGCGTCTCGCGCATGGTTGACGCCCGCCCCTGTGTGGGCATGGCGTCTCCACCCCCCGGATACAGCGCACGCCTTCCTCCTGGCCCTTTATAAACGTAGCACCCCTAACAGGCCGTCCCCGGGCTGTTAAAATTTTTTTCTCGTTGATGGTTAGGCTCTGTGAGAGAAAGATGAAGTTCCTCATCGCTGTAACAGTCATTGTGGGATCTCTGATATTCCTCGCTTTCCCAAATGGCTCGGCTGCTGATGAGAAGAAGAAAGGCCCCAAAGTAACGGCGAAGGTGGGTGTTAGCTTGCTAGAAAAAAATCAGAGCTCTTCTTTATCGCAAACCGCTAAATGCTAACGAGTGGCTGCAGCTTGTGAAGCCACGTCACAACCAAGCCGGCCTTCAGGATATCGTCTGCTTTACTAGGCTAGCCAACATTTAACAATTTCTGTTATCAGCTGATTTCATTCACTCAACCACGGCGTGAGATCAGGTCCAAGCTGAAGGAAATGGCTAATAATATCCTGGAGCTAGCTCTCCACGGATATCAGGCCTTCTACTTAACTGTCTGCATTCACAGACTCGTGATTTATAAATTGCTCCACCTTCATTTGAGTTTCTGTCGTCTCCGCTGCATCAAACTACCGATGCTTTGTCTAATGTGAGAAATCAGGCTGCAGCTCCGATGTTTTTGTCAGGCATTTTGTGCGGACTTTGTCCACGTCTACAGATTGAGGGAAGCTGGGAACTGGTCATTACATGTTTCCGTCTTTCTGAAATAAACGTGTCAAACTCGAGTTTAAGCATAATTCAAGTTGAGCTTTTTATCATACAGAACAGGGATGTCACACAAGATACTAAAAACTAAACTGGTGTACATTTTAGATTTATTTATATTAAAAAATGCTAATAAAACAAGCTGAAACGATATGTCGTACTTTGTACCAAAGTAAAAATACAGAGGCAAAATCTTTTCATTTTAGTCCTTGCAGGCACTTTGAGCATGAGGACTTATTGTTGCAGAGGATTGGTGAACTTGGGATGTCCACTTCGTTGTTTTTAATTGTAATACCTGATCTGAACATCTAAAATTTTGTTCAGTATTATTCTTCAGTATTCTTTTCTATTATTTCTTTTCTTGGCTGGTAAGTCTATTTAATGGGAACATTTTAAATAATTTTAAAGCTGATTGACACTTTTTCTAGACCTTTTCCCATTTAAAACAAGACTCGGCTTTAGGTTACCTGTTCCAAGTAGCCTAAGCTAGGCACAAGTAAGATAACAGGAGCTACTTGAAGCCCAGTGTTCACTTGTCACATCTGCTGGTAGTTCAAAACTAAATCATCAAGGGATAACAGGTGCCTTGACAAATTCAAAATTTCTTGAAATTTTCTAGTTCACCATGATTGGAAACAACAGGAACAGGGTTCATTGTTCCTGTTGTTTCATCATACCAACTATGGCGCATTAAAGAAAAGGCACAAAAAAACCCTCAATCTTTATGATTGCTCTTAATTTGCTTACCTGATCTCAGTCTTTAAAATGCTTATGAGCATCACATGGAAGCCCCCTCCAGCAAACCACTCAGCATAAGGAAGGTCAGGTTGAAGCTGTCAGTACATTAAATTACATGGAATTTAATATCCTTTACAAAACTGGGAACGAGCTATATTTGCAGTTATTCCAACCCACTCCTTTTGACTTTTCAATATCAGTTAAAAACTTGTAAGGCAGCAGAGGTGGTGGCCTTCGTTGTCTCATCCTCGGTTGCTAAATTGGTTCTTGGGACACTGATCAGGACGTCACCTCTGGTGAGGAAGAAGCTAGAGCAAGTTTGTAAAAATGAGAGCTAAAACTCGATATAGTCAGGCTCACTTCAACACACAGCTTGGGTTCTGGATCTAGTCTCTTGGAGAAGGGCAGTTCTCTCTAGAGGTGGGGTGAGGAACTTTATTTAAGCTGCTGCTCCTCAGGATCAAAAGGAGTCAGTTGAGGTGGTTCAGGCGTTGGCCTAGAATGCCATCTGGGTGAGCTGTTCCTTGGGACAGATCGAGGGCCAACTGAAGGGATTATGTCCCTTTAAAAAGACCTGGAGGTGGTAGCTAGGGAGAGTGAGCTCTGGGCATCTCTGTTTAAATTGCTGTCCCCATGCCTACACCTGGATAAGCAGAAGAATAGGAATAGAGGACTGGAAATGTGGGGGGATGTGTGTAAAATGACTTTATAACTTGTTTTTTGTTATAGGTTTTCTTCGACATTAGAATTGGTGACGAAGATGTGGGAAGGATCGTGATCGGGTTGTTTGGGAAAACCGTTCCCAAAACAGTCGACAACTTTGCCGCCCTGGCAACAGGAGAGGTGAGAAGCAGGGAGCCCTTCCTTTTGTTGTCACTTTTTGCTTACAATATTTGCAGCAGTCTGCAGGGATGTTTTTATCTTGGCACTCGCCATTCAGTCTAAATTTGTGAATAAACTCAGGAAGAAATGGTGAAAATGGACACAAAGCAATATAGCATGAATGAATAAAGGAATAATTACAAATATTCCAAGTGGCGTTCATAGTATTGTTTTTATGTTGTAATTGAACAGAAAGGATTTGGTTATAAGGGCAGCAAATTCCACCGAGTCATCAAGCAGTTCATGATCCAGGGTGGCGATTTCACCAGAGGAGACGGCACTGGAGGTGAGACGTCAGCTAACAGAAAATGTTTTACATCTTGACTTTACAGATTCTGTTTTTGCAGGAATTCATTTGCATAGGACTGACTTGGCTTTTTCTGAGGGTGGGGTAAAAAAGGTACCAGGGGCGATGCCTGAAACACACACTCTTGTTAGGGTAAAACTCTAGAACATGCAGTGCTACCCACTGTTGATGGTGGTCAGCATTCCTTAATATCATCATATAAAGTAAAGATAAGTCTTTGGCAGCAGTCGGGAGTCACGCAAACAAGGTACAAAGGTCACTGCAGGGAGGGAGTGGAAGTGGCTCACATATAAACCTTTTCTCTTTAAAGGCAAGAGCATCTATGGAGACCGTTTCCCTGATGAGAACTTCAAGCTGAAGCACTACGGACCAGGCTGGCTCAGCATGGCCAACGCTGGCAAGGACACCAATGGCTCCCAGTTCTTCATCACCACAGTGCAGACTCCATGGCTTGATGGGAAACATGTGGTGTTTGGGAAAATCCTGGAGGGCATGGTGAGTGTCAGACTGAGAGTCATGTAAATGGGTCAAGGAATTTGGGAGGGCTTTACCGCCTGAAATATGAATTCTGGGAGCCCATCTGAGCTACTAAAGCGGGCATAATTTTTGTGCTCAGTTCTTTCTAAACTATGAAAGTAAGACTAAATCTTAGTTACATCTTTACACAGGAGGAATAGCTACTTAGCACTTTAAGCTAAGATATTCCTTATTTTTCCCGAAAGTTGTAAATTTTTATTTTAAAAGCAGTTAATAATAAAATTTATAACAAAACAAAGCATGTAGCAAGAAGCTATAACAAAATGGCTTAAAGAAGTAGAATCATTAACACATTCGCTTGGCAAGTGAGGTCACTGATTCAATTCCAGCCAGAGACGGTAATCCCCTTTGGGGTTGTGTCAGGAACTCTGCCAAATCAAGTGTGGTGCTACCTGCTGTGGGTGACCCCTTGTGAAAAGGGAGCAGCTGAAAGTGGGCTCCTCTTCTTAAATGAATAAATCCAGTATGAAAAACCAAACATTTTAATAAGGTAAAAACTAAGTTGAAATCCAATTAACCACAAGTACAAAAATGATAAAATTAAATACAAATATTCAGTAATAATTATATAATAAACAGATTTTAAATGTAAATTTAGACCTTTAAACTTAACACATTTTAATCTTGGGTTGTAATAGAATGCCATTTTGGTCAGATGCCTCGGCCCTCGTTATAAATTGGGCATACCCCTTTCAGCCTGCTCTTTCACACCATGTACAAACTCAAACTCACTTCAGTTCAGTTTGAGCCAAGATGACTTCTTCAGTCAACATCTACGAAGGACAAGTAAACTGAATAAAGGGTTTTGTAGGTGACGGTTAGCTATCAGCTTTGGTTCACCAGGGTGCCACTGTGCTGATCTCCCGTGGAAGGTGAGTCCAGAGGTGCCTGGGACTCGTGGCGGGTTGGCAGGAGCTGGTCTTTGTCCTTTTGAGAGGGACCTTGGGGTGTTTTACACATCGAGTCACTTGATGAGTTTGTAAATTTGTAGCTTTTTCCTGCTGTTTGGTGTCTTTTCACAAACTCCAAACAAACCAGAATTTGTCACCACAAACCACATGAGAAGATTCAGTCTGCTTATTGGCCAGATGGAGCAGCTGTGGCTCAGGAGATGGTGGATCATCGATTAATCAGAAGATTGGTGGTTTGATCCCTGGCTCTTCTGGTCTGCATGTCAAAACTGTCCTTGGGCAAGATACTGAACTGCCCCCCATGTGCGTCCATTGCGCTGTGAATGTGTGGATGTTAGGTTAAAAGGCCTCTGGCATTGGGAAAAAAAGCACTAAATGTGCTTGTGAATTAGGCTTGTAGTAAGAAAGTACCCTGTGTGTTCAAATGGAGTAGAAAACTGATATTGAAGTACTAGTCCATGTGTCTAGGGCAAAGGTATTCAACTCCAGGCCTTGAGGGCTGGTGTCCTGCAGCTTTTAGATGTCAGCATACCAGAGTCAAATATAGAAGTCATTAGCAGGACTCCGGAGAACTTGACTGCATACTGAGGAGGCAATTTGGCTATTTGAATCAGGTGTGTTGGATCAGGGACACATCTAAAACCTACAGGACACCGGCCCTCGAGGCCTGGAGATGAATACCTCTGGTCTAGGGTGTGAGAATCAAAATTAAGTGCAAGGACGAAGGTGCTTGTTCTGGACTAATGAGCAACATGGAGAATTTGAATTAATTTTACAGCTAGTTGCTACTGTTTTTGAACTCCTCACATCTGTGGTACTCTGCTGTGTCCCAGAATGCAAAGCATTGCTGACTGCAGGAAGGTGTCTAGCTTGAACTTGCAGCGTACACCTGGTAGTTGGGTCAGCTTAGGGTCGAATCACATTCTCAGCATAAACGAACCCTTTAAGATATTATTTGGACCAGGCCGAGGCCACCTCCTCCAAAGGGTCTCATTGCACAACTCTTATTTTACTTGCAAGGGAAGCCGTCCTCTGCGTCCCTCAGGACACAAAGGAGGGATCTTCACCGAGCCGCTGCCCCCCGCAGCCTTTATTCACACATGCATACAATAAAAATGTGAGGCCACAAAGCTCCAGTTACAGCATACAGTCAGTAACATTCCTGTAGTTTATCATATATGGATGTACTTGCATGTGCGTGTACGTACGTGACTTGCATGTGTGTGCATGACGTACGTGACTTGCGTGTGTGTGTGGTATTGCAGTTCCTTCGAAAGCTCCTTTAAAAGTATCACAAGCATAACCATCAGAAAAGAAACCACAGATGATATATA
>VUQK01034214.1:0-13799 GCA_015106715.1 Bujurquina vittata
GTTTATTTCTGCACAAAACGCACATCGAAGGTGAGGACAATATACAGGAAAAGGCATGGCATAAATTATTGGGTATAACTCTGGTTTTACGTGGCCTGGCAACGTAATTTAAAAACTGGTACTCGTTTGATATCTGCACATTCGATTCAAAGCGGCAACGTCCCGGAGCACCGCGCATGCGTACAGCAAATCGGACAGCGGAACCAATCCAGGCAACGTCAGCTCAGGTCCTGCTGAGTAGTTGTTTATACAGAATTTATAGTTAAACAAATAAAGTCAAAATATATTGAAGGGGTGATGAAAATTTTACTACCAAGTCAGTTCTCTTACTACCTTTTACTAGCCTTAATTTGAGCTCATTTAATTTACTACCCCGCGGAAACCCTGTCCGAAGCGCTCCCACACTGTTCAGCTTTGAAACCAATTCCATTTTGGGTTTTCTCCCCCAGTGTCAAATAGCGTTTCTATTTTTCGTTTCTATTTGAGTTTGTTAACTCGCGGGGCTCTAATGCTGCAGACGTACAAGACAATGTGCCTCAGCTGGCTACCTGACGCGATAGTTCACTCCCCCTTACGCTAAGGAAATGAGAAAGGGAGGGGACAATGGAGAGCGCCAGAGTTAGAAACGATAAAGCCAATAAATAATGTCTGCCTCATTTTAATTTATCGTGCCATAATTGATTAATTGTTTATCGCAACAGGCCTACTTACACCAAAACTCAAATCTGCATACCAGAAGAGCACATTTCAATTTGGACCCAGGGAAGCCACAACACTGAAAACTCTCAGAATGACATGACATGAGATACAAACAAAAGTTCAGAGTGCACTAACAAAGAAAGCAAAAACCATAACCAATTTAAATTGAGTTGCTATTTCCTTCAATGCAGCTATTTTGTACAGCAATGCATCACTGCTGCTACTTTTGGTCTCCACCACCAGAAGCCTGTTCTGTTCTGTTCTGACAGCTTGCAGGAGCTCACTTGCAATGCATGCTGGATCTCAGATCATCACGAATTTCCAAATAGAGATGAAGCTAAATTTGCAAGGAATATGGCCGATGACAAGGAAAGGCTGGGTTGGAAGAACTTCCATCTTTGCACTACACTGTTAGCATGGACACCACGACACGTACTACAGTTCAGGTCCTGTTTGAAGAATGTTCTCCAATAGAAACTTGCATTAACAATATGACCCTAGAGTCCAAATTCATGGTGCCCAAAACTGTGTAGTTAAATAAAATAACAAGCACAACTATCTGCTGTGTTGGCTCCTCCACTGAAAATGGACTTAAATAGCACTTTTCTACCCTACCTCACCACTCAAAGCGCTTTAGCCTATGCCTTTAAGGACTATGTGATGATCAAGCACTCACTCAAAAACCAACTGATGTATCAGAGGTAATATGGGTTGCGTAATTAAGGGAGAAGTTAAGGTTTTGCATACAACTCTAAGGTGAAATGGTCAAATAACTTTTGCAAAAGCTCAGGACGTGTATTGATGTACTCTGAGACTACCTTGAAGAGGATGGTAGCCACAGTGAAATCACGTGTGGTCTTTGCTTTTTAAAGGTGCAGTCTCAGTTTGCGACAAGCCATTAGTAAGATATCTATGCTGGCAATGCTGTTAGATTAGAACGCTCTTGTTTATAGTCTCTGTCTTGCCAGTAAATTGCTGACTGTGTGCATGAGTGTTTGTGGTTGCATGGCGTATCTTACCCAAATGCTCTGCTGTCAGGTAGGTTACTGTGAGCTTTGATCCCTGGAGGAATGACCCGCACCTCTGTGATCAGCACCCCGCAGGGAAACCGCACCACGTCTACATTGGTTAACTGAAATAAAGCAGACATGATCATCGATACAAAGATTTGTGAAATGCATCAATTAAAACCCCCACTAATTACAGCAGTCACTTTAACTGCGCGGTTTGGGGTAAATATGCTTAGTGACACTTTAAAGTTAGCATTAGCTGCCCGGCTAATCACAAACCAAACTGTGCAAGAACGCAGAAGATGGCAGCTGTGTGAGCTGTTAATGTATGACGTTTAAACTCACAGTCAACAAACGCGTTTGGCGCAATAAGGTAGCTGCGCCGCCACAGCTGCTTAAAACCAGAATAATGACATCACACTGCTGCTAAAGCTAGCTAACAGCGTTAGCTCGGAAGTTAAGTATGCTTCATCAAAACTCCTTACTGCACTCGATATGAGCTTTAAATGTAGGCAGCCCTGCTTTAAACACATGAGAGTGTATTTAAGTATCAGAATACCTACCTCTGCACTCTGATGCTTAAACGTATCCAGAAAAAGAAGCTCTGTTGAAGGGTCCCCCGCCATCGCTTCACTTTTGTCGGCCGGGGCAAGGGTAAACTTCCGGTTCAAAGTCAATACTTCCGGAGCAAGTCCCCCTTAAATTAGAGATATTATTATTATTTTCATTATTAATTATTACTACAAGTAGTAGTAATAATAATAGGAGTAGGCGTAGTAGTAACATAGTAGTTTTGCTGTTGTTTTACTATGAGAAATGTTATTTGGCAAATTTATATTTATTAATGTTAATTAAAAATGGAAGAGAGAGAAAGAAAGGTTGGAAAAGTGTTTCTGGGATTTTTTTTTAGTGGTCTTAAGAAATATTTAATCTTTTCAATAACAACATTCTTTATCAGTTAATATCTCAATTGAAATTAAATATTATAAAATCAATTACTTCGATTAATTACTGCCAAGGCTCCATAATGGCTCCAGTTTTTCTGAATAATTATTCCTTATGGGTTTTCTTATAGTTTAAATTTTAACACGGATTTCACTTTCTCTTTTTTCTCTATTTCAGCACAAAATACACGTTTCATTTTCTGAGACACATTTTCTCCAGTGTCCTTATTTATTATTATGATTATCCTTTGTTTTTAATTCCCTTAAAATTCAAAATAATTTTTAAAACAAAGAAGAGTAGAAGTCAAATTATGTAAACATTTATCATTTTGTAGACATGTAAACATTTGCATCACTGCTAATTGTTTATTAAACTATATGACAGACCTGTGTTTTGCAAGCCCGTAGTTGTTGTTGTTGTTATATACTTTATAGGGTTAAAAATAACCTGTTATTACTTTTCTGTCCTGCGTGAGTTGCCACGTACTAAACTTTGAACCACCTGAAATCGGGAGGGGCCAGGTAAGGGTCACGTGGTCACACAGGTAGTGTCGCTACAAAAGCGGTGAGCGTTCAGCCATTGCTTCGCGATGGTGACTGCGGGAGGTTTCACTTAAGAATTCATACGCGACGAAACTTTGGATTTACGGAGCTCACCTTTGCACTCAGGTGTCAAAATCAAGGTACTTCTACCTCCCGGGTCCCACGCGTGTCTCACATCTCGCGAATATTTAGTCCCCTCTAGTTTATTTTACTAATAGATTAGTCTTTTTTGTTTGTTTGTTTGGGATTTTTTTTAACTCATGACGGCGCAGGTAGACTACCTGGCGGTGGTTTTCACCGCCACATCTGGCGCGAGCGGAGAGCTCCTGGGATCTGACGAGAAGGAGCTCGTGCAGTTCGTGTGGCAGCTCGTGGATGTCAAGAACAAAAAGGTAAAAACTCACTTGTAGACTACCTGTTATTATTGGCTAATTATCGTTACTCCAATGCAGGAAATGTCCTGTTAAAGGAGTGGACAGGTGGACTACGAATAGCGACACATAATGTTGAGACCTCTATTAACAGAAAAAAGGTGTGCCAGGTGGATTCGTGTAGGATTTCTCCTTACACACACCTGTTCAAAAAACCAAAAAAAAAAAAATCATTATTCTCTTTAATTGCAGAAAAAATTGCTTCTCGTGCTGGTGTAAGACATTTAAAACTTTTGCCTCTTTTCTTTTCACAGCAATAATATCTGTAGCAAACGCATATTTCACCCACATTTTATAGATTGTCCTACAGGTGTTGAGTTTCTATCTAGGCTGCTGTTTTAAGGCTGACTTGTTTTTTTGTTTTTCCCCCTTCCTGAACCAGTTGGGCAAGGTGAATGAGCTCCTCATAAAGCCTGACCTTTCAGACCTGACAGAAGAAAAAGAGGAGGAGGATGTGTTGGAGGAGAGCGTGGAAGAGGAGAATGGATCTGGAGCAGACTGTGTATACAAAGCAGCGAGCATTGATAAAGCTTTAAACATGGTAATATGTTCAACGTTGTCAGAAATCCATTACTAGCCCTCTAGTAGTTACAGGCATAGTGCAGGTGAAAGTGCTTGCTGTAGGCAAATGAAAGTTTATACTTGTAAATGTTTTTTACAGTTTCATCTACAACTGACAAACGAGGTGAACAGCACGGGCGCAGGCACGTCGGTGTGTTTGTGTACAGACGGGCAACTCCACATCCGCCAAGTGATTCACCCCGAGGCCGCGAGCAAGGTGAGCGAGCTGGGTGGGTGAACGCCTCGCAGCCAGGGCGGATGTTCGCTCCCTTCTGTGGAAACCTTATTATCGCTCTCAGAGGGATGTGTTGTGTCAGCGCTGTGCTGCCTGCTGAACTTAATGTTAATGCTGAAAGTTGATGGACAGGAGAAGCCACTGTAATGACACACGCCCATGCGCATACCACACTTGTGTGTATATAAAAGACAGCCACACAATGAGCTTGGTGAAATTTCTACCACAAGTCTTCGAATGAGAGAGATTCAAAGTAGGGAGTGCATGCTCTTGTGGCTTGTGTAAACATGAGTATGAGAGCAAAAAACACAAAAAAAAAACAGCAGCTGTTGATGGGCCACTTGTTCATAGCCTTTCATTCGATTTCTTTCTTCCCCAGAACATCCTGGTCCCAGACTGTTTCTACTCTTTCTTTGACCTTCGGAAGGAGTTCAAGAAGCACTTCCCCTCTTCTGACCTCAAGGCTTTGAATGTCCACATCATGGCAGAATGTATCCTTTATCACGTCACCTGTTTACATTAACATTTCATGTCCTGTTTACACAGTGATGAAGTCACTAATTTTGGTTGATTGATTCAGTTAATTGGTTATTTCTGATCTCTTGCTATGTATTACTCTCAAAAATCCACAACACACACATTAAGCATTTATAGACCTCAAGTTGTTGGCTGTAGAGATAAAGGTTTTGAAATGCAAATAAGGAAAGAATGGCAGCACCTTACTAAGCCCTCAGTGTAATAATGTCTGTTTAGCCAACAGTGACACCACACATGCACACACACGGATGAACGCATGCATACACACATAGATACAGGAAATCTAAAACATGTGTATCTCACCTTGTCTTCTGTTCTGTTTTCACTTTTTTCATTTTTTTACACCTGTCTAGTCTGTCATGACTGAAGAAAAGTCAGACCCAGTTTAAAAGACTTATTAAACAAGCAACAGAAATGATTTGGGAGCTAGCTGGTGTCTCAGAGGAGGACACAACTGAAGGCTCTGTTGGAGAGGAGGGAGGGGTGAACCTTCTGGTGTTTGTAAATTGGGTTGAAAACCCTTAAGAGAATGCAGATGCAAATTGTGGAGGGGATTACAGGACGGCAGGGATCCAGAGAGGTAAGGCTGGTAGTGGCAGCAGAGAGTGGTCAGGCAGGTGGGTTTTGCTGGAAGCTCTTTGGGAATGCAGATTAGTTGGAAACCAAACTTTCTAGGCAAATTCAGAGCAGGAAATTAGAAGGCAGATGGATAATTGAGTTTAACAAATGCAGGTAACTAGTTCAAAGTAAACAAAGAGGGTGTGATTACCACTGCAGTTGGTGTAATGATCTGGGGAGAGCTGCAATTCCTTGAGCAAGTCCACAACTCCGCCTAAACTGAAAATGGACTTAGAAAATGAGTGACAGAGAAGAAGGGAACAAAACCGAAAGCCTGCCCAGACTATGACCTATACATGCGTTATTACACTTTTTCAGTCAGTCCCTTGTTTCCTTAACCACCTCCTCCTCAGCTCTTAGTATACCTGTTGATGGTCCCACCATGGGGGACCCTTCTGCAACACTGGATCCATCAGTCCCTTTGCCTGCAGAAGTAGGCATACAGCAGGTCCAGCTTATGGCCAGCATGGTCCTGGCACTGCTTTCTGAGCCATTTCGTAAGTACCATATATGTGATAAAAATCAAAACATCACTAAGTAGTAGCAGATACATTGCTAAGAAATGTAAGTTCTTGTTGCCCTTACCTGATTTAGTGTGCAAAAGGAAACTCAGTAAATATAGCTAAGAATTTAACCATTGTTGATGTTGTTGAAATTTCAAATTGTCTAAATTTGAAAACTTTACTTTGTTGCTCTCTTGTCGCAGGCCACGCATTTTCTAACCCTGAGAGAGTTAGTGAGAAGTTTGAGAGTGGCACTTGGTGAGTAACATTTGTTAAAGATAAACATTGTTTTTGTTCTCCACCTCTGAAACCAACTCTACTCCACTGTACTAATATCTGTGTGTGTGTGTGTGTGTGCGTGTGTGTAGCAGTAAGATGGAGAAAGTGTGCGACAACACAGTGATCCGAGCCAGAGGATTGCCATGGCAGTCTTCTGACCAGGACATTGCGCGATTCTTCAGAGGTCTCAACATTGCAAAGTAAGTTGCTGATATATGTAAAGGCACTTAATTCTACACTATTTTGCATACATTTTCATCACTGATGATACTCAGAAAGCTGATGCTGACAGATGTTTTCAGAGAGGCTTTAACCCCTTCATGTGTTGTGCTGTTTAGAGGAGGGGTTGCTTTGTGTCTGAATGCTCAAGGGAGGAGGAATGGAGAAGCTCTGGTTCGCTTTGTGAGTGAGGAACACAGAGACCTGGCATTGCAGAGACACAAACACCACATGGGCAACAGATACATCGAGGTAACGGGTCTGGACCCAGCTAGTAGAATCAGCGACATTACCAAATTATTGTCCCGTCATTAATCTTGTTTCCTTCTAATGGCAGGTTTATAAAGCAACAGGAGAAGACTTCCTCAAGATAGCAGGAGGTGGGAAGTTAACACATCTGTTAGCTTAAGTACAGCTGCCTGGCATATTTGTAGTAAAATTAGGTTTTGATTTGCTTGTTTTTAGTTGAAAAAGATGACTAAATTAAGTATTTAAGATCTTTGATTGTGCTTGTCTGGAGAATTTCATATTATAACAGTACTTAAACAGCTCTGTATATGAGTTTACGTTCATGTATTTAAGTAATACTGATTTCTTTTGGGAGCTGAAAATCTTTCAGCAGCTTTATAAGTATCTCCAGGTCCATTGGCTTTTTTTTTTCTTTTTTCAGCACTCTTGTAATCTTAAAAGGAAAATTAAAATTAGCAGTTATGACTCAGTGGTACAGTTGTGTATTAATGGTCACATGGCCTTTAAAGAAGGGCAACAAGTTCGTTAACAAGACAACTCATCACTGAGTCATTTGAAGTGAATATTAAGAAGTTTGCTCAGATAATGAAGGCTTCTCAGAAAGCGGAAGCAACCCTTTTACTTAATGCTAATGTTTATTAATGTATAGTTAAAAGGTTTGGACTATTACTCAAAATAACAGAGGCGTAAAAAGTCAGATTTAGCGTCATATCAGTTACAGACGATGAGCCAAGCACTTAAAAAGATTGCAATCCCCTGCTCATTGGAGAAGATACAACCTGTTTACTTGGTTGTACTTGAATAGGTGTGTCTTTGTCATTATGTGTGTCAGGTACATCCAATGAGGTAGCAATGTTCCTGTCCCGCGAGGACCAGATCATAGTGAGGATGCGAGGTCTCCCTTTCACCGCCACGCACGAGCAGGTGCTCTCCTTCTTCTCGCCAGAGGATGGTCTCAAAGAGATGTGTCCAGTCAGCGGAGGAAAGGACGGCATCCTGTTTGTACGCTACCCAGATGGACGTCCCACTGGCGACGCTTTTGTTTTATTTGCATGTGAAGAACATGCTCAGTGCGCCCTGAGGAAACACAAGGAAATCCTGGGGAAAAGATACATCGAACTATTTAAGAGTACAGCAGCAGAAGTACAGCAGGTATGTCGAGGTGTTTCGCTGCTTTGCTTTACAGTGTGTAGTAGTGCACACTGTTTTTAGAGAAGAAAAAAAAAAACCAGCAGAGTGACAGTGTCGGGGTGTGTTTCTTATCTTCAGTCAGTTGTAGGCATTAGTGGAGCAGAGCTTATGGGTGGGGACCAGTAAAACAAGGTGGACTGTGTGTGCAGGTTTTCCTACGCACGGTTATTCAACCTGCTCTTTTCTCTTTAGTACGGTCTTTCGCTTTTTGTGTCTCTTTCTCTCTCTCCTCCGCTGCTCTCCACGTCTCCTGTCATGAATGCATGCAGATTCATTTTCTTATCTTCTGGACTGATAAGCAGACAGTCCACCTACATATCTATGCAAAGGCCTGTGTGCGTGTGCATGTGTGTGCGTGTGTCTGTGTGACACTCAGATGTTTTATTGGTCCTCTCCAGAAATGCAAACATGCTGGTGTCCTGTTGGCAACAAGCCAGCTCCTGTCTGACGTTGCATCATATTTAAACAGTTGGACTGGGCTTTGTTGTGCATAAAATGTTTGGTAAGAGGTGGCTTTTGAGTTGTGGTTAGTGAATTTTACCTGTCAGTCAGTAGAGGAGGAAGGGTTTCCTAAAGCAGCACTGACTTGACAAATTTTGCTCTTGGCAGGGTATGTAATTTGAAACTGTGTCTTAGGTGTTAAACAGGTACTCATCGGCCCCTCTGATCCCTGTGGCCCCTGCCCCTCTGGTACCTGTGCTGCCCACGATGTCTCTTCTGCCCCCACCTGGTGGAGTAAGGGACTGCCTGCGGCTTAGAGGACTGCCTTATACAGCAAGCATAGAGGACATCCTCACCTTTCTGGGCGAGTTTACACACGACATCAGACCGCATGGAGTGCACATGGTCCTCAACCAGCAGGTACATGCAGTACCCACACTGACACGCCCATTGACTCGCATGCTTTCTAACACAAATTTGCAGGTGTTGTGGAGTCATTTCTGATTCATCTGTGCTTTCAGGGTCGTCCGTCAGGTGATTGCTTCATCCAGATGACTTCAGCAGAGCGGGTGCTTCTGGCCTCACAGCGGCTTCACAAGCATGTGATGTCCAGCCAGCGTGGGGCAAACAGCCGTTATGTGGAGGTGTTTCCCTGCAGTGCAGAGGAAATGGGCCTCGTGCTGATGGGAGGCTCGCTGTCACACACGCATACACACACACACACCCGGAGCAGGAGTGGGACAGGGCTCAGCCCGCCGCCATGTAAGTCAAGACGTAAGTGCTGCTGGGAGCTGGGTTGCTTCGGGATTGCAGGGTAGGTGGGCTCCTGCCATGGGCAGGGTTGCTGGGTTTTTCACCAATCTCGAACTGTGGGAGGATGAGGAAATCTGGTCTAACCAGGAGGATTCAAAACTGTGTGTTTGAGAGTTTGTCTGTGTATGAGTGTGATACCTCTTTTTAATTTAGTGTGATCAAATTACCCATCTGCATGACCTAATAATCCTCATGGGGTAACCATCTCTTTCATTTATTTTTGCCTGTATTCACACATTTAGATGAAAATACTGTAGTTTGTGTTCAGTGGCATGTTTGTCGATCTTGTAAATTCCACTCTCTTACACTGCTTAAGTAATTCATAAAGATCTGAAAGGGTTGGAAAAGTGTAAGCAAGACAGCTTGATTCCCAACTTCCTTAAAATACATCAAAAATGGCTTACAACTCTCTAATCTTATCAGATGGGTAGAGGTGGTTGTGGGATGAAGCCTCAGTGGCCTGGCACACCTCTGGTGTGTCCGTGTCCTGTGCAAAAGCTGTGGGCAGAGCTGAACGTTGGTGCGTAGATGGCCTTTAATCTCTGTGTGTAGTCCTTCACCATAAATTTGCACTTAGTTGTCAAAAAGAGACAGAATTATAAAATGTTCAAATGATTATGAACCTTTTGATATGAAATGCAGGTGTTCGCACGAGTGAAAGAGACAACTCAGGGATTCAAGGCTAGACGTGTGGGCTTTAATGAGGTCATGCTAAGACTAGATGAAATGTCTGATTGAAAATATACACAAAGACAGCGGGTACAGCCAGAATCGTGCTGCAGGGAGGATGAGTTGTTCAGGCAATGCTGTCCTCTGCTTTTTGAAAGCACCTCTGTGCTCTGACAGCATTGACATTCTCATTTTGCTAATATTTGATATGTAGAGGTCTTTATGGATGAATGCACAGCAGATGTTGCTAAAAGCTTAAAACTGTCGAGCTAATTAAAAGCATTATACATGCTCTGAAATTACAGAGGTGGTAGTGAGAACATTAATAATGAAACAGAAGGGGGTTCTCACCCAGTTACAAGCCCATCTGTTGATGGAGCCGTGGTCCAGTCAAGTGTACAATGCACTAAAGCTTTCATTCCTTAACATGTGGACACGTATAAATGTGTGTAAGGTGCTGAGTAATGTTATGGAGGGTGATTGACTGTAGGTTTGCATGAGCACCTCTCTAAGAAACGATCATCTTGCAGACTTTGACATCATAATTCTATTCACGTCTGTTGCTGTTTGTGTGGTTGAAAATCCTCTTCCTCTTCCTCTCATCTGCTCTGCTCTCCAGGTTTATCTCCACCAGCCTACTCTTTCACACCTGCTCCAGCTGTCCTTCCTCCAGAGGCTGCTGCTGCTGCTCTCTACCCTCCCATTGGGCAGGTGCTGCTGACACCTCGTGCCCTTCCACCAGGACATGCTTACTACCCTGCCTCAGCTCAGCTATATATGAACTACACAGCCTACTACCCAAGGTAAACAGTGGTACCTTAAGTGCTTGAGTCAGTTACTGGTAAAATATTAATTTGAGTACATTGTTTGTGTGAAAACAGTGAAGAAATCCTCACACTTTTCAAGTGTTTGTTACAGGTTTAGATTGCTTTTCCACATTCCTGTTTATATGCTCTTGATATATAACTAAATCATATGGACAATTTTCTATATATAGTTATTATGGCTATGGTTCTGCACCATGAATAATAAGATATAGAAACCCCATTCTAAAAAAAGTAATTGTTTATTTATAAAGCACCTTTCATAGGCACGTGGTCAAAAAGCTCTGTATATAAAATAAAGTACAAATAAATAAGAAAATTAAATGTCGTAAAAACAATACAAAAATTTTAAGATACAGAGTAAAAATTTGTAAAAGCATCAACAAAAAAATGTGGTTAAACAAAGGTTGGGATGCTGGGTAAAATGTAATTAAAAACAGAATGCAATGTTTTTTTTAAAAATCTGATAATACCATATTTTATTAAGAACAAAACATGGAAAACATGCTAAATGTTTCGAATGAGAAGATTTACAATTTTAAGAAAAGATTTGTGCAGTTTGAATTTTATGGCAGCTATGTGTCAAAAAAGTTTGGACAAGGGCAACAAAAAGCTAGAAATGTAAGTGATCCTTGAAAGAACTGGAGGAGCATTTTGCAACTAATTAGCAATGGTCAGGAACATGATTCGGTATAAAAAGAGCATTTTGAAGAGACAGTTTCTCAGAAGCAAGGATAGGCAGAAGTTCACTAGTTTGGGGAAAAGAAGGTACATCTACAAATTGTGTAGCTGTTCCAGAATAATGAAAAATTGTGCTATCATCAAAACATTCCAAGAATATATTATATAATAAATATTTGCGTGCAAGGGACAAAGTTGCTGAAAATCAGTATTGGATCTCTCTGATCTTCAGGCCCTCTGGTGGCACTGCATTTAAAACGGGCATGATATTGTCATGCAAACCGCTGTATGTGCTCAAGAGTATTTCCAGAAATCCTTGTCTGTGAACACAGTTCACCATGCCATCCATAAATGCAGGTTAAACCTCCTTCATGCAAAGAAGAAGCCCTATGTGGACATGATCCAGAAACAGTCAAAGCTAATTTGAAATGGACTTAGGTAAATGGGAAAACTGTTCTATGGTCTGATATGTAATCTGGATGGGCACATATGTTCGTCTAAGACCTGTATGTTTTTCAGGGAAGGCCTTGCATATGTTAGCAGGACAATGCTAAACCACATACTGCAGCTACAACAGCACGACTTTGTAGTTGAAGAGTCTAGGTCTGAACTGGCCTGCCTGCAGTCCAGACCTTTCAGCAACTCAAAACATTTGACACATCATGAAATGGATAATACAAAAGAAAAGACCCAGGACTGAGTAGCTGTAATCCTATATCAGACAAGATTGGGGCATTCCTCGCCCAAATGTCCAGCTCTGGTCTTCTCAGTTCTCATTTACAGACTGTTGTTTAAAGAAGAGGGGATTCTACTCGGTGGTAAACATGGCACTGTCCCACCTTTTTTTGAGACGTGTTGCTGCAATCAAATTTAAAACGAGAAAATATTTTTCTTAAAGTGATACATTTTCTAAGTTTTTCTTTCTATTGCGAATAAAATATGGGTTAATGGGATTTACAAACCATTGCATCCTGTCCATGAATTGCCACCTTATCGTGATGGTGGGGTTTGTGTGTCCCAGTGATCCCAGGAGCTATGTTGTCTGGGGGCTTGTCCCCCTGGGTGAGGGGCCAGACAGAGCAAAAGATCCCTATGAAAAATGCAACAAGGGAACTGTTTACCCTGACTAGGATAAGGTTACCACATACCCGTGGTGCCTGGCCAGGCACAGCCCAAAGAGGAGACAAGGGCCCGCCCTCTTGTAGGCCCACCACTTGCATAAGGCATCATAGGAGTCGGGTGCAATGTGTGTCGGGCGGATGTCCTGGCGGACCGATCCCTGGCTATCGAGACTGGCTATTGGGACATGAAATATTACCTCTCTGGTGGAGAAGAAGCTGGAGGCGGTACGTGAGGTTGAGAGATACCAGCCTGGTATCCAGTCTGGTTTTCTTGTATCTTCTCAGCTTGCTGCCTGCACTTTGGAATTCTCACTGGTGGACGAGAGAGTTGCTTCCCTGCGACTTCCTTCTGGTTCCTCACTCTTATTTGTGAATATGCACCAAATGACAGTACTGACCCTTCTTGGAGTCACTGGGCGGGGTGCTTGAGGGTGCTCCATCCGGTGACTCCATCGTCCTACTGGAAGACTTCAGTGCTCATGTGGGTACCTGGTGGTTGGTGCCTGTCGTGGTGAATGAGTCCTATTGGGTCCAGTTAGCCTGTGGGACTCTGGAGGCAGCTGACGGGTACCGGCAGGCCAAGTGGAATGTGGCTTGGGCGGTGGCCAAAACAAAAACTCAGGTGTGGGAGGAGTTTGTTGAGGCTGTGGAAAAATACTTTTGTTCGGCCTCAAACTAATTCTGGTAACCTGTTGGGTGACTCAAGAGGGGAAAGTGGTGCTCCACTTACACGGTCTATAGTGTGGGTGTGGCGCTCCTGGCTTCAACTGAGGCTATACCCCCTTAATCCCACTGACACGCCTTCTGTAGTGTAAGCAGAGTCTGGGGATGAGTGGGACGACTCGCCCATCGCTGGGGGTCAGGTCACTGACGTGGTTAAACTCTTTGGTTGCAGGGCCCCTGGGGTCTGTTAGTCGAACTTTGGATTCAAGAGAAACAATGTGGTTTTCATCCTGGTCGCAGAACGTTGAACCAACTCTTCATCCTCAAGGATATTCAAGTGTGCGTGGGAGTTTGCCCATCCAGTATACATGTCTTTTGTGGATTTTGAGAAGGCCTTCGACCGCATCCCTCAGGGTATCCTGTGGGGGTGCTGTGGGAGTATGGGGTGTCTGGCCCATAGTTGCAGGCTAGAAGGTGATGGGTAACATCTGGTGCAGGTGCTCTTTTTTTTTTTTTTTTTTTTTTTTTTTTTTTTTAAATTTATTTTTTTTTTTTTTAATTTTCTTGT
>VUQK01034214.1:17310-84096 GCA_015106715.1 Bujurquina vittata
AGGGGTGGTGTGGGGGCAGGTGGTTTTTTTTTTTTTTTTGTTGCTGTCTGGGGATAAAATTCTTTGTGTGTTTTGTTTTTTTTTTCCCTTTCCTCTCCTCACTCATCTTCTTCTCTCCGCAGAATCCCGCAGAGTCCGTTTCTCTCCTGAGCAGCAGTCTGCTTGGTCAGTCCAGCTCAAGTGAGGCAGCTCTCATGTCACTTCCGACTCTCATGACCAAGCCAGGAGGGCAGTATTTGGATCTGACCCTGCTGTAGGGTCAAAAGTGCGCAGAGGTCATGTGATAATTTGGCACATGTCAAAGACTTGTTAGATTTTTTTTTTTTAATAGCCTTTTAGATGTGTTATTTATATCTTTAGGAACAGAAATTAATGTATTTTATACCAAATTCTCTGTGGCCTTAGCCAAAAATAGCATTCTTGTCTTATATTGCACAGTGTGTATTTTAAAAGCTTTATAGAGATTTTTTTTTTAACCTGTTATATTGTAATCATTACGTATATATTTGCTAGCCAAACTAGAGAAGAAAGACTTAGTAGCAATCAAGCTAAAATCTTTAAGCTTTTCTGTGAAGAGTGAAAGTGTGTGAATGTGAAAATGATGAATGAGTATTATGCACGGCTGTGTTGATATTTTATTACATAATCTGTTAATGCAGTACATTGTACATGTTTATATACATTTGATACAGTACACAGTGATTGTATTGGAAGCTTTAGTGCATGAAGAAGTTAGCAGTAAAACTTTAAGTTGTTTACATAATGCCAAATATCAATGCACTGCTAATCAATAAGACTACTAATGAAAATAATAGCAGTATCTTTGATAGCTTACATGTTACACTGTGAGTTTGTCAAATAGCCTGGACCTTGTACGAGGCCTCAACTTATAAAAATGTGACATCTCACGCTTCATTAGCCCCTTATTTTCTCCTACATGTGCCTGACGTGGGTGGTTTTTTCCCCATGTTACGTCATACCAATGTTGCCTTGCTGTACTTTTGGATTCAGCTAAAAAGACGGTGTCATTTGTCCGTAATTTAACTACAGGTTTGCATTCTTCAAGAGGACTCAAGTCACAAGCTCTCAGCTTACTGTGCAAAGAGTCAAGAGCCAGAGCCAGTTTATGACCACTTTTGTGACATATTTCATCAGTCCATCACACTTTCCTTGTCTTCTTTCCACCACGCTGGTATGGGAGAATTTAATTGAACAAACAGGTTATTCTAAGAAATCTAATCACCATACTTCTTTTAAACCTGCTCATTTGTAGCTTTCCGTTTTTTTAAGGAAAGTTGAAAAGGAAAGGGAATGAAGGACATGTCAGATATGTTTCATGTGAATTTAAATAATTTTTATGCCCAGCAAAGTTGATGGTTGGGCTTCATGTTTCTGTATGCATGTTCCACAGCAGGATTTAATCCTCTTCAGGATGCCCTACTGCAGGCATGCTTAAAAAAATCAATAAACATGTCAAGTTTCTCAGCCTCCAACTGTTTGATTTCACAGTCTACCTTCTGATCGTGTCACTTTGCCGTGTAGTTATCGTCCTGTCTGTAGCTCGTGAGGGTTTTTAAAGTGCAGGAGTGCAAATATGCAGGTGGAGCAGTCTCGTGACAGAATGTGGCTCGAGGCCAAACTGCGGGAACTCCCTCTCACTGTCCACAGTGACTACCTCTGCGGTGCTCACATACACAAGCTATAGCAAAGAAGCTATTGTCATCTAGACAGACGGAACACATTATGTGAGAGGATGGCCTTTCTTCTGCTGGGTGAAAAAGTGCAGAAAAGAGACCAGGAAGTGGGAAGAGAGAAGGAAGGCAGACAAAACCATGTCAGACCCCCTCAGGGCAGAGTTACATTGTGTAATACAATCTTCTGCACCCCACCCAAATTATCCCTTTTAAAAACACTCGTTCTCGCCCTCACACACACACACAGAAAAACCCCGTCCAAAACAGAAGCAACAGCATTTTTTTTAATCCATGCAACAAAGCTTTTCTTATTTGATACTGGGGAAATAAATGCATTGTGTATCAGATGCTGTGGAAAACTACACAAATTACACAGGTATGAAAAGTAATGTGAAAAAGTGTTTCTTTGCACATAATGATTTGACTGATTGTCTTAGATTTAAAGAATCAGAGATTAAATAAAAATTTAGATTAAGAAAATGATCCGAGGTTTATTAAGGACTGACTTATCAGGAAAAGAGGAAGTTCATATATCTTTATGCATTTTCTTTTTGATAAAGAGTGGATTGAGTACTTAACATTCAGCAGGAAATGTTTCATTTTTCCATGTCTCAGACTTGTATCTTATTTCATGCTATCTTTGAAAGATTTACTTAAAAAAATAAAAAGATTAAATTACACCAACTGAAAAAATCATTTCACTGTGTAAAGTCTTTATTTTGTATTTGCTAACAGGATCAGTATGAAATGTGTTTGTGGAGGTACCTTCATGGAGCCGTAGTGAAAATAAAAGTGTATAACAGGTGTAAGCTTCCCGTTTCTGTGACAGTAGTTGTAAATGTTAATTTATTAGCTCTTGGTTTAAAAATCAATTCCCAGTAAACCAGAACATCCCATTTGTTATGTTTAGCATAACTGTGGTAATTGCTCACTCTGCTCCTCATCTGCAGCTTCTTCCAAGCACAGGTTGAGTTGAGAAATTATGAAGGATGATGTTGCAGTTGTTTTCAAGCATGCAGGAGGGCCAAGTACAACAGTCTCCATAGGGTCCCCCAGAGTGTGTGTGTGTGTGTGTTTGCTTTGAAGCATTTCTTTGCAGACTCCAGCCTCTTTCTGCTGTGCTGCATCTCACCTTGAAGATTAATTATCTTAATACTGAGTGCTTCTCAAAACAGAGGTACAATTAACAGGCTGACTCACTGCCCTGGCAGATACCGCTCCAACATCCTGCATCTTTTGTTCCCTCACAGGGAGGGTGAGAGCTACATACTTAACAAACCGGCAGGCAGGGTGAGGCCGAGCCACATTCCCATGTCAGAGAAAAGGAAAAACAAAAAACACAGATGCTGCTGCAGAGCTGTCAAATTGATGATGTGGCCTTTATTAAGATCCAGCCCAGGGTAGGAAAACTCAATCAGCAACTTACAGTACAGGAGCAGATCATGTGCCGCCTCAGATGTGATTGTGACAAAAAAAAGAAAAGAAAAGAAACGAAAAAGGGCTCAAGTATAATTGTTGCTTTGCTTACTAATACATTATTTTCAAGGGTATGACCTCTGAAACCAGATTTGCTTTTGACCTGCATGTTAAAAAAATAGCAAAGGGATTTTCATGACAACCTGTAACACAAGATCAAGCCTGCTGCCACAGGAGCTTTGGCTCCTCCTGGTGGGCACACTGAGACTGCTGGCTGCACAGTTTTGCAGTGCAACCCGGTGTCAACATCAGTTTTCACTTTCAGCTCACTCTGTTCGGGATTTTCTTGAAAACCACCGATGCTGCAGATGTTTTGGCTGTCTGACGTAGGAATTACAGTACTGAAGAAATCATTAACACCTGCTCTGTTCTCAGGATATCAATGAGTATTTACATTTTGAACAAACTGATCTGAAAGTGAAGTGATTTTCATTTCAGCAGTGCTTTTTGTGTGGAGATCAAAGCTTCAACAGTCGCTGTCTGAAACACAGTTTAGGCATCACAACAGGACACAGTGATGATGATGATGATGATAAACTCACATAAACAGAAATCCAAAGCAAATCCAATAATCATTTAGGGAAACATATCAATCATGCAGGCAGCACCAGTAATACAGTCAGTAGCTTGTCTGTGTGTGTGAATCCACTTGTTTTCATTTCACCTTTTATACAGTTTCAGTTCAGTCATTATAAAGCGCCTTCTTTCTAAAATAGCAAATAAGCAAATATAACAACCGCCTTTATGCAAATATATATTTATAACTGCTAAATGTGCAATGCAAATATACAAATGTTGACCGACACCAGCGACTTCGGGGCTTCTTAGCTTCCAGCTGAAGGGTCAAAGTCTCAGAGCTCTGTCATCAGGAGGGCTCTCAGGATCTTCTCCCTGTCCACCCTAATTTCTTCGCCACTGCAGACACGAAAATACAAGTTTTACCTCATAACAACTCTAAACTTTTGTTTTTTGAAAATTTCTGCTCCTGTGAAACTATTTTCATAACAGAGAAACATAAAATATTTTTACAACAATAACTATGACAGAAACGACAAAAACTGCATTACAAAGGCAAAAAGCAGCGGCTAAAGAATAAGAAGTACGGTAAGTTGCGTGATCAAGCTGGTCATACACAGATCTTGCAGTCACTGGACAATTTGTTAGGTACACTTTGCTAGTACTGCTTTTTTCCCCTTCAGAACTGCATTAATTATTTCTGGATTAGATTTAACAAGGTGCTGGAAACATTCCTCAGAGATTTTGGTTCAAATTAGCATGAGAGCGTCACACAGTTGCTGCAGATTTGTCTGCTGCACATCCATGATGAGAATCTCCTGTTCCTCCTCCTTCCTGGCCATTCTCCTCTGACCTCTGGGATCAACAAAGCATTCCCAATCACGGAGCTCCTGCTCACTGGATAATTTATCTCTCTCTCTCTCTCTTTTGGACTGTTCTCTGTAAACTCTAGAGATGCTTTTGCAGGAAAATCAGCTATTTCGGAAATACTCACAGCAGCCCGTCTAACACCAACATCCATGCTATACATTCAAAGACACTTGAATCACCTTTCTTTCTCATTTTAATGCTCAGTTTGAATTTGAGCAGGTCGTCTTGATTACCTCTGGCTCTGGCTAAATGCAATAAAGTTGCTGCCATGTGATTGACTGATTAGATATTTTGTTAACGTGCGGTTGAACAAGTGTACCTTCCAAAATGGCCAGTGAGTGTATATCGTGTTAGATGACATGAACTTCATGTTATCTAAAGGCTGCAGGAAATGGAAAAAAAACATTCTTGTTTTTTTATTTGTTTTGTGACCATCTGACCAATGAGCTACACATCTTATCAACAAATTTATGTTAATATCACTGAAAGGTTAATATCCCTACAAGAAACCATGTGACTGAGTGTAGCCCGAGGCCGGTCCTGTTAGGACCTGTGTATATAGTGTGATTCTGCTACTCTCTTACTGTGAACTTAGTTATTACACTTATATTGGGTTTTTTTAATTTCATTTGTGTTGATTATAATATTAATTTACTGTGCATATTAAGTTGCAAAATATTGTGGCATAATTGAGTTTGCTTTTTAATTCACTCTTTCATTGCAGCACTTGATAATTTTATGGAATATTCAATTATTACAGCACCTTATGAAAGATCATTTTAATTCCTGAGTTTATGATGGGACTGTTTAGAGTGTAACAGGGTCTGAATAATGTGCGCTGGGAAAAGAGGGAATATAGCTGGGTACCCTATGTTGGTGTTTATTATGGAAGCCTTGCCTTCCCAGGATTACATCCTCATATTGGCATATGGGAAAACAAGTCAGATAATAGGACTTAATTGAGTTTTTACTGAATATGTAAGCTCAGCTTTCAAGCTTCTCTATCACGACCTAAACAAATGAGCAGGTATTTCAATTACATCCTGTTATTTGTTTTGGAAATGCTGATGTGAATGTTATTATACTGCATTGTTTCATAAACATAAGCTGCCAATTAAATATAACGAAGTGGAAATGCAATATTTCCTCTGAAAGTAGCAAAGTAAAGTAGCATGAAAGTAAAGTGCCCCAAAATATTACTTAACCTCTTCGAGCTCCAGGTTGTATGTTTTTATATAACCATAAATGGCACAATTTTTCAGGTTACCAAGCATGGTACATTACTAAAGAGACCACCTCAAACTCCCCAAGACTAAGATGAATGTATCATTTTTTTATGCTCAATTTCTATTGCATCTGATTTTGTAGAGTCAATAACATCAGTGTCACTAGTTTATCATTATACTGCTGTGTTTACCTCCAGCTGCACTTTGTCTTTTATCAGAGGTGGAGTTTGGCTTACCCAAACTTAGAAAGATGAACTTTTAGTCCAGCTGACTGAAATATTTTGAGATATTTGAGTCATCCCAGCTGTGAGATAAGGCCAAATTTGCCATTTCAAGTCATATCTGCAGAAATATTTACAGCAGAATTTTACACCCACTCATCATAGGTGTGAATGTGATAGTAATCTTGGGCTGATGATGCTACCACCACCATGCTTGATAGACGGTACAGTGTTCATAGCTTTGAAAGCCTCACCTTTACTCCTCCAAACATACCTCTTCTCATTGTGGCCAAATAACTAAATTTTTGTCTCATCTGACAATAAAACCGTTGTCCAGAAGGTGTTTGGCTCGTCCATGTGGGCATCTGCAAAATTCAGTCAGGGTTGAAGGGGTAGATTCTGGAGCAGGGGCTTCTTTCTTGGTTGGCACCCTCTCAGTCCATGGTGATTTAAAACTTGCTCCACTGTGGAAAGTGTCACTGGTGTTCCAGCAGTTCCAGTTCATGGCAGGCTTGAGCCTTGGTGGTTCCTGGGTTGCTCCTTAATATCCTAACTGATTTCCTCTCATCTGAGGGTGATTTCCAGACCTGAATTCCTTGGACTTTCCCATTGTTCTGAGTACTGGTCAATCCACTGACTGCTATCAATAAATCCTTTTGATGTTGGCAAAGAGAAACTTCCAGTTGTAGTCGATCAGGATCACTAATGAGACGTTAAAAGGCCCTGGCCTTGGCAAGTTGAAAGACATTGTAGAACCTTCAGCACCACTTAATTGGTGAATGGACTGGTACCTATATTGCACTTTTCTCCTCAATTTGAGCAAACACTTGCAACAACACGTCTCATTCATTTAATCACTCACACATGCATATGGTTCTTTTATCTATACATTTTAACTTGTGCAGCCAATTCTTGTTTTTTTAAAGTCATCAAAGATGTATGCTGTACAATCCTTCCACCCTGGAAAAAGAGCAGTTCAAAGAAATCATTAAAAGCCCCAAATTACCAAGACATTCACGCTCATGATGAGTGTATGTAAACATCTGCCCACAGCTGTAGCATATTGAAAGAGGAAAAACTGTGAGATATTGTCTTGATGTTTTCAAGATAATATCAAAAACTACTCTGGATCCAGACATCCTTCTGAATCCAGGGGCTCAATTCATGCATGGTGTGGAAGGACATTTTAGCATTGGTGGAGGTATGCGGTCTCGGACAGCTCTTGTTTACAGCTTTGACATGGCAGAAGGAAAATTTTCAACAAGAAGTTTCCAAATCTCACTCTAGACACTTAAGAAGGTTAAAGGATGGCCTCACAGTTTTGCAGCACTTGCTGACTAAAATAGGGGATGTTTTTCATGTGGAAGTGTCAAACAAGAGCCTGAGGCTTCAATACAGCACTTGAGTAAACCAGCACTGTATAAAAGTGTCCAAGAGAGAAGAGTGGAGGTGTGTTACCTGTCATTATGGGCAGCAAGGTAAGGGACCAGGTGAGGAATGGAGCTACGGTAGTAAGAAGGGGAGAGATGAGGGGAGGGCGAAAGAGAGGGACAGCATGGACTACCCAGCTCCAATGCTGGCATATTTTCCCCCTGGAATACACATCAGTGTAGACAGAGAGACAGACACACACACACACACACACACACACAGACACATAATTACAGATAATGCAGAGAGGTGTGGAAATAATCCTCCCATAAGTGGAGCATAGTGTACTAGTCAAATACCCATTCTGAAGGTTTTTTAAGGTGTGTTTGTGCATGTGGGAAGATGTGTGCTACCTGTGGGTAGATAGATGGCTGTATCTGTTTGTCCAGTGAGCTGCTAGACCCTGACTTTGCTGTGCTCTGGGAGGAGATGGCCGCAAGCGCTTCAGGGAGATTATCTTCATCTTCATGGTTACTGATAAGCAACGAATAGAGAGACTAAGTGGCTTACGCGACCCACAGGTTGTTCTGAACAAAATGTCACTGTCAAAGAGCAGAGATAACTGGGCTGCTGCTTCAAGTACTCTGTGGAGTATTCATTTTCCACTCACAGCAGGTGACGCATACTCACAAGCTGAACTGTCGGACCAGCCGTCTTCTGCGGTTGGTGCTCGGGTTGGCTTTGGGCTGCAGCCTCTCTGGCGTTGGGTTGCGGTCTTGCCAGTGGGATGTCTTTTCTGCTGTCAGACTGGATCCTGCCGAGTCTTGGGAGGAGCTCTGATACCTGAAGATGAGAGCGGTTACTAAGGGGAATAAGTTGCAGTGTTCAGAAAGATGTAAAGAACAGATGAGGTACTGGCCTCTCATTGAGGGTCTCAGTTGAGCTCTTCCCTCTGGGTGTTGTTGGGGCTTCTTTCTTTATTGTGGAGAAGAAATGGATAAATATGCTGTTAGTTACACTGCCAAGTGCACAAGATGTAGGTCAAATAGCCAAACAGTCCTATTTGGTACTCACTCTGAAGGCTGCCTCCATCTGGGCCTTGAGGATGTTACATTTGAGATGGTCAGGGAGCATCGCTGGAGAAGCAGGAGGGTGCAGAGACTTTTCAGACAGTTGCTTCTCTTCTCCCTGCCAGCAGAGCAAGGAGTTGTGAGGAGACTAAATTTCTCTGAGTAAACAGCACGTGGGAAACGTGACTGACCTTGTTGTCGATGTTGATGTGCAGCGAAGGCCAGGGAGGAGAATCACTTTCAGACTCCAAAGCCTTGAGCAGAGATTGAGAAATGTCCAGCGCATCTGCAGGGCATGGAGGAGCTTGACGTTCTGATTGACACAAATATGAATGTGGGTGGCTTTTAGGTGTTTGAAGGCTGGCTGGCCAAATAAAGTTTGAGAATCTCTAGAAAATGTAAATCGATGTGTTTGTAGATGTGTCACAACATAAACAAAATCCATAAACAACTGCACAGAAATAAAGTGTGCAAACACTAGAAAAGTTAGCAGTAATCAGACATGTTTACCACTGTGGCTTTTCCTGGCTCACTACAGTAAAGGACAACTGAACTGTGTTTGATGTTCTCAAAGCAAAAATGAGCTGTGAGACGCTGTAACAGCAAAGCACTGGCTGATTAAAGATGCAACAAGTGGGAACCATGACTTCTAATATAGCTTTGAAACAACACAGTAGCTGTAAGCATATTTTTAAATCTTTTTTTTTTGTTACAAAGTTGAAATCTATTGTGTTGTAGTGGAAACATTACACTCAGAGGCTGATATCTTAAAGTCTTGCCATCTCATTGTGTCGAGTGAACTGAACCTTAAAAACAAAAAAGCAGAGCGGGGCATCTAGATATATCACAGATTTGTACAGCTCAGCTTCAGGCTGACAGTACTCACTGTTCTTGGTGTGCGTGTGGCAGAGCGTGTCCTGGCTGTGTGTGTGCCGACGGTGGCGGTGGTGGATCTTGCCAGAATACGAATTCTCGTTCTCCTCGACGCTAAACTGATGATCTGAAGCGGGCCCACTCAGCGGGAAACTGAAGATGACACATGCAATGAAACCCCCCCACCCCACCCAAAAAAAAAACAAACAAACAAAATGCCACTTAAATATGTAACACTGCAAACAAATCCCTATCATGTAATAAATCCAAGCCTGTGACTTGAGGTTTCGAAGCATTTTCAACCACAAACCCTCCCAATGCAGATGCTGACATGACCTTGTAACACAATGAAAGAGGGGGCTTTTGGAGTTTTTGCATTTTACACTCTTAATTTATTTCAGAAGCAATACGGCAAAGGCATAATGTGATTTGAGTAAACATCAAAAGTTAAAGGCAACACACTATAACAGCAACACACCGGCCACATCTTCTGTAAACACTTGGTTGATTTAGCAAATCCATAACCTGATGTAACATTAATATAATGTTTATTCCAAAAAAAACCAAAAAAACAAATTCACTTTGAAAGAACAACACCACAAATGCCAGATTTAACTTTGTGTTTCTACTTCACACTGAAAACTATAAATTATACATAAAGCAGCTTAATCCCTAAACCAGCATTCACTAAGTGCAGGACTGGACCCCTTCCACCTGTTTAGAATCACTTTACTCAGCACTCACTTCACTTTAACTCAAAAGTGATATTAAATAATTTAGATATCAGACAATTTCCTACAAACAAACAAACAAACAAACACAAAGGCACTCTTAAAGGCAGATTTGAGATTTGAGCACAGCAACCATAATTACAAAAGCATCCACAAGCAAAGCAAGGCACAAACGTATCAAACCCTGTCCTATCTTTGTCTCATTTCTGTTCCACTGGTATCTTTTTGTTTGAGTATGACGCTGAACATCAGAATGGGAAGAGGAGAGTGTTTGGGAACTATAAGAGCCATGTTCATTGGGCATTGAGAGTCATAATAAAAAAATAATAATAAAGTGCAATAAAATTAAAATACATTGTCTTATTTCAACAATTATGAGCTTGTTTTTTGGCCTTTATTTTGGCAAGTTGCTACCATTTACAGCACCATAAATGACCTTCAAGCACTTCCTATTCGAACATCCCTGTGACTTTGTGGAAAACTAAGAATATGGGATTATTTAAAAGAAGAAAACTTCGAAATTCTCAGGCATGTTCTACAGAGCATGTTTTTAAAGTGATTTGAAAGTATACTTGGTCATTTTAAAAATGCAACAGATTGTTGCGTTAAAGAGGAGCCATTATGACTTACAGTTCAAAATAATCCTTATGTATCCTATACTGGGCCTTGGTGCAGCCCCAGAGTTCCTCCTCTGTCTGAGCCTGTAAGCTGTTTAGCTCATCTCCCTCTAAGCCGCCCACCCACCATAGTAACATATAATACAAAACACATATGAAAAAATAAGGACAAACATATTTAATAACAGAAGTGGTGAACTTTTAAATCCTGTGACTGTAGGTTTATTATTATGGTGAAGTCGCACTGTGTCGCACTAAAAATATGTGATGCTATGAACTGTAAAATGAGTAAATTGCAGCGATCAGAGGTGCAGAGGCTCTTTACCCTAATTGCCTTTGTGATCTGTGTAAATGCTGTGTTGATGAGATCAAATGACAATAAATGACGTCAACATTCACCTGCCCCTTTCACCTCACTCTGTGTCTTTGCAGAGCTCTCCCTCCACAGGACCCCTTCAACATTATAAAGCCCCATTCTGCACCATAAGGTCCTTTGGTATGTTCTTAGAAGGTGGACACGGAAACACATGAAGTGATGCGACAAATGGACGATGACAGGACATTTCACAAGGATGATGGCGCCAACTCCATCACTAGAGCTTCTCTCTTTGGGGCCCCCAGTCTGTGCCAGTATGAGTTTTGAAACAGATTCCCAGGTTAAGAGGGAGGTCAAAGTTCGGTCATGACCTTATCCCTGTTAACCAAAGCCACGGATCCTTTGGCGATGCTGCTCTTTCGCTCTGGGACGGGGGGAAGAATGGAGACTGCACTCTCAGCCTCAGAGAAGGAAGGCCTGATGGAGGAACGCACACATGGATGGAGGCAGACAAGACACACAGGAAGACAAACAGACATATGAGGTGTAAGAGTGACATGAAATGTGATGAAAAACAGAGCATGTGCAGACTCAGATTCTAAATCTTCCTGAAGCACCTCAACAATCTCATCTTTTGTTTCTTACCTGTGAGGTGGAGTGTGTCCGGAGGGCTGCAGGTAAATCGGGGGAGTGAGCGCAGAGTGGGGTGGACGCCACGGCTCGTGACCAATAGGAATGTTGTGTTGGTACTGGAGTGAAGGAGATGATTGAAGAGATGCAGAAATTAAGCATTGCTATAAGGACAAAGCATACCGCTTACTGCTGCATGTGTCAGTTTATGAAAGTGGGTTAATGGAGGTTGCTTACCCGATGCAGACTTGGATCAGGGCTGGCGTGAGTGCTGCGGAAGAATGAGAAAAAGCACTGATCTCAGACCTGTATTGTAACTGATTTTAAAGCAAATGCATATGTATATATTACTTTTGTATGTATTGTGCAAGGAAATCCTCTCAAAAGTGTCAGCTTCTCCTGCACAAAGGGCTATTTCTGTGTTTTAGATTAGCCAGACCATTATGTGGATTAAGGTCAAGGTTAGGGGAGCAGGAATGAATGCAATAACTGGAATGTCCTCACAAGTGCAGTAATCTGAAAGCGCGCGTGTGCATTATTTATGTTTGTGTCTGTTTTACCTGATATGTGGAGGCTTGGCTGGAGAAATAGCAACTGGCAGAAAGATACAAGGTCAATTAGAGCAGAAAAATACAGAAGCAGAAGCAGCACTGCAGTTTGTGTCTGTGTGTCTGCACTTTTTCAAATGTCCTCTCTAGTCTAACTGTGCTGTGTAGTCCAGACTGTCTGCAGACATGTTATTACTCCAATGCTGAGCTATTACCAACACTCAAATCTGAGTTCATTTGTATTCCAGGGCTGTATGACAAATCCAAATCCAATACATAAAAGGTGCCTGGACGTCAATACTGACAGTCTCTGGGTAAATACAGTTTGCAGGCTGCACTTGATCATTTATGTGGGATAGAATAAAGTTAGCTGCAGGCTAGTGAACCTTTGAAACCTCTGTAGCTCACAGAAGGTGGAAATTATGGAGGAGTGAAGAGTACAGCAGGTGCTTTTGACAAAGTAAAAAGGTGATGCTTAAGTCTAACAACCTGGAGTTTCTGAGGACTTTCTTTAGAAAAGAACCCAGGCTGCTTTTAAGTCTATTGAACTTGTCAAATTATCACATAACATTGGACATTTTCATCTTTATTAAAAGAACAATTCTTGAAACAGGGCTGCTTTTCCTTTTCTCTGAAGAAAAAAAAAGCCAAAATATGTTCAACAGTTATTTTTACATTTTAAAGTAAAAAAAACACTGAACTAAAACAGCACGGGGCCTTCATAATAACTCTTGCAGTCACATAAAACACAAATCAGGTGTTTTGTATGTGCAGATAAAACTCACCTTTGCCTAGCGACTGTGTGCGGGAGGGGTAGCGCTTGCTCGGCCTTCTCTCAAACGTGCTGGCTCTCCTCAGTCTGCCTCCATGAGTGGCCTGATACTCTGTCTTTCCACTGAGACAAACACACAGCAGAGGGGGGCAAAGAGTGCAACTGATTATTACTAAAACCACTGACACTAACGTTAAAGTACAACTAAGCTGCAGTCTGACTGATGGCATGTGGTTTACAAAGAAATAATTCATGCAATTCATTAAAGGAGACTTAGATGCAGTTAGGAGCAAATGTTTTAGGAAAAAGATGATTCCTTTATTTCTCAAAAAAACACAAAAAAAAAACCCTGAAAAAAATTCAACATTTAATTAAAGCGCAGACTTTCAGCTTTAATCAAACTGGTTTTCAAAAAGATTTTCACATTAACCGTTAAGGAATTACAGCCATTTTTATTGGACAAATTACCATAATTTTAAATCTAAGGACTCTTTATAGTACTTGGATGAAAATCCTTTGCAGTCAGCGACTGCCTGAAGTCTAGAATCCATGACATCACCAAATGCTGTGTTTCCTTCCTTGAGATTCTCTGCCAGACCTTCAGTTGCCTGTTTGTAGTTTTTTTTTTGCCTTGAGTTTTTTTTTTTAATTGGAAAGCTGAGATCAGGTCACTGACTTGGTCATTGAAGAATATCTCATTTCATTCCTTTGAGGAACACTTGGGTTGCTTCTGAGCTGAGCAGAGAGTATAGCTCTGTACACTTCACAGTTCATCCTGATACTCCCATCAGTCACATCATCAATAAACAGTAGTGGCCAGGTTCCATGCCCATGCATGGCATTGCCTCCAACATGTTTGACAGATGATCTGAAGCATGTCACATCATCTACTCGTCTATACTTTCCTCTTCCCACCATTGTGGTACAAGTTCATCTTATTGAGAGTTCCAGGGAAAAGCTAACAAAACAAAGTTCAGCATTTGGTGAATGAATAAACTCCAATTTGTCATGAAATAATGAGGGAACATGCCTCAACTGACCATGACACTGCTTATCAGTGAACTGTCCAATTACCTTTGAGCCTCTGAAAATGGAGGAAATTCTACTTTTGCTAAATCCCTTGAATTCAAGATGACAGTCTGCACTTCAATCACGTCCTGATTTTGTTTTTGTTGTTGTTGTTTTTAAACCCACTGTGGTGGTGTACACAGGCAAAACCACAAAAAAGAAAAAGAAAGGTGTTCCTGTCCAAAAACCAGTCGACCTGAATATATAACACAAATTATACTCACTTAAAGGATTTTTGATGCTGATGTCCTGCCACCAGTTAAAACAAACAAGCCATGGACCACTTACAGGGGAAACCTGTTCATAATGCTAATACAGGTTAAGCATGTGGCTATCACCAATTTTATATTAAAGCTATTTATAGGTGTGATAGGTGAGCTGTGTGTTTGCTGTTGTCTTGAGCTCTGACCCATTCCTGTGTAAAATACCAAACTAAGTGGCATTACCACTTTGTAAGTTACAAATTGTTGATCAACACTTGTGTCATCACAATATGTAACCTAGTTTTGTTCCTCTGCAGACACAAAAAAAGGCAATGCTAGATTATTCCAGTTAAAGGAAAAAGGTGGAGATTTTTATTAATGTGTCATTAAGGCAATGAAAAACGTCTAAGCTGCTGTATGTTAGTGTTAAACCTTTTCCATGGCACTAAAATGACATACTGTCACTGTTAAGCTGTGCAAGTGTCATAAATGTAGCTACAAAAGCATGCTGAGCTGCACAGCGTTGTTCAGACTTGCTTTGTGTGTAGTTTTACAAAAAAATAAAGTCAGAAGGCTTTAACAGACAGCAGCACTGACGAGAAGCTTAATGGGAGTAACTGATTTAACTTTAACTGGACCAAAAAAAAAACAGCTGCAGAATTTGAATATTCATTTCAAATGTAAAATTATAAAACTACAGTAACTGTCAATATTTTGACACAAAACCCCACATTTCCAATTTGGCTGGATATCTTCCTTGGTTAAAAATGTGGTAAGTAATAATGATTTTCCTTTTGGATAGACCCTTCTGCTTCAGTTGACTGGTGGCCAACAGTGAACAGTGACCAGCGTGGTATCCACGCCTGAGTCTCAATCACATCAGAGTTTCTAACAAGCCAAAAGCTTGTGCGAATAAAGGACATAATATGCTCATTTTGTTGGCCTACATGGTCACCCCATCCGTACATGTGGATTGAAATTTTTTTTTTTTCATTTACAGCAAATTATTTTGGAGGATGAATTTGAGAACCACTGACTCAGAAATGGTTCCCAGTCTGACCAGTGTCACATTCTTTTAACCTGACAAACTTTTATTCTATTATGAAAACTCTTTCGTCAATGCAGAGTCAAAGGTGCCTCTGGTATGCTTATTAGGCCGGATTGCATCACACACTGTTAAGGTGTTCCTATTTTTATTTCCCCAACCTATTACACAAGTTTTTATCCACAGAGTACTTTCACAGTGCTTTGATTTAGCTGCTCCAGCAAATGACAGGAAGTGCCCTTCAAGTGCGAGAATTTGCTTTGACCGTGTCTGATAATAGTTGCAAGAAAACAAACAATATAAAGGGAATATCTCAGTCACCATAGGAACAGATCCGTGTAACCATAGATACCCTGTAACCATAGATACAAAGGCTCTGTTTTATGTGACACATTATTCCCCATATGCTGCTAACGAGTGCTGGCCACAACTACCTGAGTGTGCCAGCTTCTATTATCCTCCTTCAGCAGTCAATTAGACGCTGCTCAGAGTGTAAGAAGGAGGCGAGACTCCGGCGCTGCACTCTACCTGAATCTGAAGCGGGACCCAAGTCGTGTGAAGTCACTCCGGTTCGCCTTGCCCGTTGTTGGCTGGCGCAGCCGAAAGAAAGCGTGACTTTCCACGGCACACTTCCACAGGTGTTTGCAGCTCCTGGCGCTGGCCAGCTCGAACACGAACGTGTGCTCCTGCTCCCGACCCTTCACAGTAAGAAAATCACCATATGCCGTTAGTCACCTCAAAGATGACTGCATGTAGGCACAGCACGCGCTCTTTACAACATGAGGACACAGACCTTATCGTCATCCTCCACCACCACCAATGTGAGTCGACTCTTTTTGAAGTCCAGGCGAGTGATTTTGGGCCTGCACAACACACCGAGATGCACAAATGAGTGACAAACCCAAAAGAAGACAAAACACATTAGTGCCTCAAGTATGACTAAGAGATTGGTGATGAGAATAGAATAGAATAGAATGCCTTTAATGTCATTATACAGAATGTACAATGAGATTGGATGGCCACTCCTGTTCAGTGCCATGCAGTAGGAAGTCACACTTCCTAAAATGTAAAATACAACATCTAAAAATATATATAAAATAAAACAGAATGTATAACAGAATGAGAGAATGTAGTTTGAAACATCGGCACCTTGCAGAGTGATTTTGATTTTCATTTCCCTTCCCTGACCCCATCTTGCCCTGCCACTACATCGACGAATAAATAATCAGCTCTCAGTGGTTCTCCAGCTTTTGCTGCCACGGCCTTCCTTCAGACCTTGGTTCACACCCTCCGCCTAGGGTGACAAGGTGTCCCACTTTATGGTGTATCCCATATGTCACATTTTTTTGGCTCTAGGTTACAAAAGTGAAGACATGCCTCTCAAAAAACGTGTTTCAAAGAAAAAAAAAAAAGAAAAAAAAGAGATGAAACCCAAAGATGATTACCAGAAGAATAGCAGCAGATATTACACAAGACAAGTAACAGTTCAAACAGTGTGTCCCGCACAACCACACTCTTCACCCCACATTTAAGTTTTTGGGATATGGTCACCCTAACCTCGTCCTACTATTGTTTTTACCTGCCAGAAACGATAAATAGTGAAATTTTGTGAAAAAATGTCAATAGCATCAACAAACTCCTCCCTCTTTTTTTTTGTTATCGTCATCAATTACGTTCATTCAACACGTCACTACATATTTTGAAACTGCTTGCCTATGAATAACACACTTCCAGTTTTATTATTTTCATACAGTACTGTACAAAAGTACTGCAGTAAGTACATTTATTTATATTTTGCTTTAAAAAAAACTTATTTCAATCCTTGCTCCTGACCAGTTTCAGAGGAATGTTTGTTAAGTCACTTAACACTGACCTATGAATCATTAAAGCATAAAAACACCACCTAACCCGAAGGATGAATCAGTGTTCTGTCTACACATAACAGACAACACTGGTTCATCCTGTCACAAAAATGCCCAATTATTGCCATTCTTTAGTTGATTCTATGAAAAAGGAAAACAATAATATAGACAGACATAAAATAGTAGTTTTGCATCAAAAAGGTGATTCCCAAAGAGATATTAGCTAAAAACTCACATCTCAGTATGGAGTGGAGTGTGTTCTTAAAAAATCTGAGGAAACTGGACAAGTGGAGGAAAAAGAAAAAAAAAGCGCAGGTCTAAAAAATAAAAATAAAAATAAATAAATAAAAAAAATTTAAAAAATCCAGCAAAGACCTGACACAGGATCTGGGAGAAACATTGGGCCCTTCAGCTAATTCTACTGTTCACCGATGTCTCAAAAGAAATGGTCTCAGTGGAAGGGCGGCTGTCAAGAAGCCATTGTTGAGTAAAGGAAAGAGGGAGAAAAGGCCGCGGTATGCCAGATTACATACAAACTGGACTGAAAATCAGGTCTGATAGAGTGATGAATCCAAATTTGAAATTTTTGGTTTAAAACAGTATGTCCAGAGGAGGTCAGGAGAGAGGTACAACAGTGTGTGTCTACAACGATCTGTAAAACACGGTGGAGGTTGTGTAATGGTTTAAAGCTGCATTTCAGCCAATGGTGTTGGAGATCTTGCCAAAATTGATGGAATTATGAATGCAAAAAAGTACCATCAGATTTTGATTTAGCATGCAGCACCATCTGAAAACCATCTAATTGGTAACATCTTCATTTTTCAGCATCACAATGATTCCAAACACACTGCCAATGCAGTAAAAACATACACTGGCTTGCAAAAGTATTCATACTCCTTGAACTTTTCCATATTTTGTCACATTACAACCACAAACAAATATATTTCACTGGAATTTAATGTGAAAGACCAACACAAAGTGGTATATAATTGTTAAGTGGAAAGAAAATTACACACGATTCAAAACATTTTTTACAAATAAAAAACTGAAAAGTGCGGTGTGCAAAAGTATTCAGCCCCATTTCTCTGCGTCAATACTTTGTGGAAGCACCTTTTGCTGCAATTCCACCAGCTTTGCAAATCTAGTGACTGAAATTTCTGCCCATTCTTCTTTGAAAAACAGTTCAAGCTCAGTCAGATTAGATGGAGAGTGTTTGTGAACAGCAGTTTTCAGTTCTTGCCACAAATTCTCAATTGGGTTTATGTCTGGGATGGTTTGTTCAGAGTGCATAACATAACATTTTGCATTTTGGCAAAAAGTTCAATTTTGGTCTCATCTGACCAAAGCACCTTGTGCCACGTTTGCTGTGTCCCCAACATGGCTTCTGGCAAACTGCAAACGGGACTTTTTATGGTTTTCTTTTAACGATGGCTTTCTTCTTGCCACTCTTCCATAAAGAGCACATTTGAGCAGTGCACGACTAATAGTTGTCCTGTGTACAGATTCCCCCACCTAAGCTGTGGATCTCTGTATTTTGTCCAGAGTCACCATGGGCCTCTTGGCTGCATCACTGATCAGTGCTCTCCTTGTTCGGCCTGTAGGTTTAGGTGGATGGCCTTGTCTTGGTAGGTTTACAGTTATGCCATACTCTTTCCATTTCCGGATAATGGATTGAACAGAGCTCCGTGAGATGTTCAAAGCTTGGGAAATCTTTTTATAGCCTAAGCCTGCTTTAAACTTCTCCTCAACCTTATTCTTGACCTGTCTGCTGTGTTCTTTGGACTTCATGATGCTGTTTACGCCCCAATATTCTCTTAACCAGCGTCTTCAGTCTAAATCTACCAACCCAAGTATACAGTGACTGCAGTCAGAGTCCATTTTTTCCTCATTCTTACTGTGTTAAAATATACAAAATGTAAATGGGGGAATTTTAGAAATCACTAGACGAGAGCTGTTCTCTTACCAAAAGAAGAGCCCAATTTTGGTGGAGCCCTCAAATACCAGGATGCCAGTTGGAGTGAGACCCAGTGCATATTCTCCTCCATCTTTGCCCTGAAGAGGAGCAAGCACACATTTATTTCTAACACACCTGAAGCTTAGTGACACATAAAAACTGATATGTGTGATCATAAAATACACTCACGCACCTGGACAAAGTGCATATCTACCCCATAAAGTTCCAGCCACTTGCATTTGTTGAGAAAAGAAATCTCTGCTTGAGAAGGGCTCTTTCCCCTGAGGATATAAAGGCAGACACCATGCTGAGTTTTCGCAACAAAAATATCACTCGCTCCATCACCTCAGCTTCAGCACTATGCTTGGCAGAAAAGAAAACTCAAAATCGACACTTCCTGCATGACCTCTACTGGAGATTGGTGTTAGTTCTGAGGGAAACACTCAGTGAGTAACTGTCTGTCTGCATCCTGATTCAGTTCTTGTGTGTAGGCATGACTCAGTGAACTCAGTCTGTCCTTGCGTGGCTGAGTCGGCCCAGTGAAGCGCAGTGTATGTGTATGTAATCTAATCCGAGATGGGAGCAATCAGTGCACGGTTGGGTTAAATACTGCCCGGAATCAATCAAGACCCTCCGGGGATTAATCCCATAATCCTTCACGCAGACCAGCGATAGCCAGGCCGAGGAGGAGAGCACAGAGGGACGGTGAAATTAGACACCCAGTCAGTGAAAATGTTGGTGCTGAAAGGCTGCAGCAGAATGACTTCCTTTTCTGCTCAGTGCTCAACTTTTTGCCCCACTTGTTCCATCCAGCGAGGAGAGAAACCAGCTCAGGTCAACTGGATGCCCTCCAATAAGCTGCTTTGACAAAGCAAAAGTATTGTGGCAACTAGTGCAAATGCTGGTGCAAAAATGTTTACGTGTCCTTGGTTTTAGTGCACGGCAAGGTCCCATTTTAAGATGACTAGAAATGCAGCTGGATTCTCACCTGAGCTTCAGCCACTGGCCGAAGATGTCTGCCTCCATGGCCTCGCTCTGTTTGGGAATGAAACGAAACTCTGACACCAGCTCAGGAGAGTGCTCCAAAGGGTCGCAGTCTCCCAGCTCACCTGCATACAGATTTCAACAAAGCACAACTGAAGTACACTTGCACGGAAACACACCAGGTGAGCAGCATTTACTGCTGTTATTTAGTTTAGACACAAAGCTTTAGTTAATCAATAGAAAGCAACAACACACTCAGATGCTACAGAATTAGCTGATCTGGTTTGACCAGTTTAGTGACTATTGTTAGTAAGCTTTATATAGATACTGGCTCTACTGCCATTACTGAATCAATTAGAGGTGTGACTTTCACCCGATTGTATGACTGCATGTATGCCCATCCCAGATTAAAAAAAAAATTACAGGAAAAAATTCTCCAAATACTCAAGAGTATTCCGACAAAGTGTGTGTCAACCTCATCGACATGCTACAATCAGGTGCAACATAACAGCCACCACCTCATCTGAAAACAACCGCATGCTGTTTTCTTCTGAACGGTTTCAACTCATTTATGATAATGATAGATTTGCTGTAATTTTGGGGGCCAAACATTATACATTTTGTCATGAAATGCATATTTTTCTATCCAACTGGTTGTAATCTGGTGATATTCCTGTTTAAAAACAAGGTTGCCACTGTTTGTGGAGGAATTTCTGTTTCACTGTGAGGTTCTTGCTGGACTCAATGTGAATTTCTGTTTATCTAGAAAACAACAAACAGAAGCAGCAGATTGGCAATTTTGCCAATTTGCCAGTTAATCGATGTGCTATCATAAGCAGATTGCATGTAATTGCCAATTCGAACCCATTC
Organism: Bujurquina vittata; assembly: GCA_015106715.1. Taxonomy (NCBI): domain Eukaryota; kingdom Metazoa; phylum Chordata; class Actinopteri; order Cichliformes; family Cichlidae; genus Bujurquina; species Bujurquina vittata. Next base: position 38,228 of record VUQK01034214.1, read on the forward strand.
AAATGCAAACTAATAGAAGAGTGACTCCATCTTATTGCAGTTTTATCTCCGTCCTGACGCACCAAAGTTGCTTTGAAGACACCAGAATTTCGGATGATACATATCATGGATGTCGAAGTAAACACAAGTGCATTACTGCCACAAATAAATAGTTTTCATATCACAGTGAAGTAAAGTAAATGGATATTGATGGCTTACCAGTTAGTCCAAATCAATTTAGCAGGCTACAGTAAGCTTTGGAAAACAGTTAACACTAATGTGACTCATGAGTGATAACCGGTGAGATCCTTTGAGAACATAAACCTCTACTTAAGAGTATAAATAAACACACTGAAAGTGAGTTCCCAAAGTCTACTTACTTTGTAAACAATGCGCCGCAAGCTCTACAGCCACATCATACGGACATTTCAACCTAGAGAGAGAAAAAGAGATGCTGATGGTGAACGTTTTTAAGTGCGAGCGCCACACTACATGATATCAAAACCACTGTCCTCCCCATGGTGTGATGTGTACTTGTTATCATGTGTTGGAGAGCCATAAAAGTGGCTGAATGCCCTACACTGTGTGTGTGTGAGGATGTCAAGGAGGAGAGGCGCAACCCTTTTGCTAAAATAAGCAGCCCACTGCTGTTCTTGATCTTGAGCTTTATAATAGAGCTGGACTCTAGGGATCCGTGGCCCAGATAGAGGCAGGAGGAGGGAGCTGGGGAGCGCACTGTCTGAAGTGTGTGTTTGTGCAGACAGATCTGTGTTTGTGAGTCAAAAACAGATGCCACTGTGCAGAAGTCTCCAAAACTCCAGTGTAGGTGACCTGTGTGTGTGTGCTGCCACAGGTGAGTGCATTTAGTCCAGCTTTACTGCTGCTGATGAGATCTGGATGTCCTCATAATTGGAGAGGAAGGACCTACAAATGACCTGTGAGGACATTTTTTGTTCTGTTTTTATTTACTGTCAATGAGACAATGACAAGTTTCCACAAATATTCAACTACACCTTTAAATGTGCAAGAAAAAAATACTTTAGTAGATTCACCTGTTAAATGGCTTGCAACTATCTAATCAGCCAACCCCATGTCATCAACTCAATGCATTTAGGCATGTAGACAGAAGATTAGCTGAGGTTCAAACTGAGCATCAGAATGGGGAAGAAAGTGATTTTAAGTGACTTTGTTCAGAGGGGAATGACCAGGCTGCTTCAAAGGCAACAGTAACTCAACCAAGACATTCAAAACAGCATCTCTGAATGCGTAAGACATCGAACCTTAAAGCAGATGGGCTACAGCAGCAGAGGACCACACCAGGGCAGGGCCAGAATTTGGTGTAAACATGAAAGCATGGATCCATCCTGCCTTGTATCAGCTATTCTGACTGGTGACAGTGGTGTAATGGTGTGGGGGATAATTTCCTGGCACATTTAGAGACTTGAGTATTCTTACTAACCACACTACACCTGTCTTCTTCTTCCTCCACCAGGATAACACGCCATGCCACAAAGCTCAGATCATGTCAAACTGCATTCTTAAACATCAAAATGAGTTCACTGTATTCAAACGTCCTTCACAGTCACCAGATCTCAATCCAATGGAGGACATTTAGGGGTGTTGAGGAATGGGAGATTCTCATCACAGATGTGCAGTGACAAATTTGCAGCATCTGTGCTATGCTATCATATCAATATGGACCAAAATCTTTGGGGAATGTTTCCGGCACCTTACTAAATCTATGCCACGAAGATTTAAGACAGTTCTGCAACTATACGTGGTCTACCGCTTTGTGGCTGGGTTGCTGTGGTTCCTAACTGCTTCCACTCTGCAACACCACCACTTACAGTTGGAATATAAAAAGGAAAGAAATTTCACAAACTGACCAGTGTCAACAATGGCATCCTGTTCCAGTACTACATTCGAATTCAGTGAGCTCTTCAGAGTGACCCACTCATCCACAAATGTTTGTAAAAGCTGACTGCATGGCTAGGTGTTTGATTTTATACACCTTTGCCAAAGATTAAGAGGTGTGGCCCAATACTTTTTGTCTATCTAGTATAAAAAGCATATATATGCAGTTTTGGTCATGCATGTGTGAGTGTCTCTGGGTTTATTTTGATTATCTGTGTGCATTAACTGTGATGATGAAACTTACTTGCTAGACAGAATGTCTTGTCGAAGCTGCAAAACAAACAGATACCTGTTGGTGTAACAAACCACAAAAGAAACAAGTGAGACTCTCGCTGGACAACAGCATAAATCAACGGATGCATCATAGGCCTCTTTTTCTGTCTGACACATAATTTGCTTTAACAAATCTCTGTCCTTGATTTGAATCTGCCCACAGCAGCAAAGTAATTAGCCCCGCGTCCCTTCTGGACCTCTACACCAGGCTCCAGAGAAAAGTGTGTGTCTGTGTGTGCGTGTGCGTGTTTGTGGATTTTTACCTTGTAAATTCCTCTCGCAGGTTATTTGGCTCTGACGAGTAAAATTTCACCCTGAAGAACAGCCTGTATGGCTGACCATCTGAAAGAAATTAAAAAATATGTATGTGTGACAGAAAGGGAGCAAGACGGAGAATCAATCAAATAAAATCTTATCAGAACTGACTTCATACATTTCATCTCCTCATCTGCTCCATCCATCACCGTCACAAGGTCCAAAATCTTTTATCTCACATTTTGCTGGAACCTACTTTCCTAATTTTTTCCTGCTTCTGTTCTGCATGGATCACAGTTACTTTCAGGCTACAGACCTACCACCCTTTGAATAACGCACCAGCTGACAGGTGCAACATCCATCTCCCCAGCCCACCCGGCCCAAACCATTCATCCCCTTTTTACAAGCTGATGAGCAAACAAGGGTATGGCTTCTAATGCACATAGTAATCACTGTGTCAACATCTGATAATGCTCCACCTGCTCCCCACTCACTTGCTCCCGCATGCGCATACAGTACACTGCACATTTTCCTACACACACGCAAATGGTCCTAATTAGAAAAACAGTCTGAGGCGACCTGAGCTTACCTCGGATCTGCTTCTTTATAGGTTTGGACATATCCAGCCAGTGCTGAGAGAGAGGATAGGATAGGAAGGTGAGAATGAGTTCTATCAGCTTGCTTCGCACACTGATGGACATGAGAGCTTGTTACTCACTGAAACTTGATCCGTGTCCATGAACTGCAATCCAAAGTAGTCTGCCTCAAGCAAATCTATGTGAAACATGATCTGGTCAAAAAGGTCCTGGCCTTTGGCCTTACTCTAGGAAAACAAAGGAAAACAGGGGGAGAAATTATTATTATTATTGAGCCTCCACTCTTATGTTGTGGTAAGCTGATCTTCACCAGTGGATGAACTGAGTCTTTAAAATTGAGTTAGGGGTGTCACCATTTAGGTGTCAGCCTGTTGACGTAAGCTTAAAAGTGAATTAGAAACAGGCCTGGTGTTCACATTGGGAGCAAAATGACTTGTCCTGGATGTGAAAGTGGCTGTGTGTTTGTGTGTGTGCGTGCTTCCAGGTTGAAATGAGAAGGACAAGCCCCAGAGGGAAAGGCCCTTATTGAGGCCTTTCTCATAAACACACAACCAAAACGAGTCGGTGCACTTAAGCACAAATTGCAGCCGTTTGCCGTAAAATGTATCAGAACATTTTATGAGCAACTCAGTATGAAGACCTAACCCTGGTCTGACCCAAATAAAACACTGTGGGTGTGTAGAAAGATGACAGCCTTGTACTTTGGATCCTGATAACCAGCCTAAACTTCCCGGTGGGTGTATGTGAATGTGTGAGGAAATCAGTGGTATTAAAGGATTGGGGACAGAAAGAAATCGCCCCTGCCTATTCTGCAGCACATGTAGTTTAGAGAGGCTGATTGGGGCCTCTATCATGAGGACATGCAATCATGAGCCTCACAGAGTCACGCGCAACAAGCCGAATATCTCACTCTTCCTGTTGTCTGCGCTCAGTTTCAGGTGACAGACTGAAAAGTCTTACTAGTTGAATACCAGCCCTGTTCAGTGCACTTGTATCAGTGCCCGTGGGAAAAAAAAGAGAGCACATGAACAAACTTGTTCCAACACACCTGTGACTAAGCCGGCAGCTCGACAAGCCATGTGTCATTTTCAACTGTAATGCCTTGGCAAGAGCTGCGGCTTTGTATTGGAGCTGTAATCTTGCTGCAGGACAAGAGAAAGGCTCTCTACGCCACAATGCAACGGCCGAGTGTTTTGGAGGTGACGCACACACGCAACAGCTTCGCTGACACACGCAACCTTGAAAATGAAAACATCTTATGAGAAGCCACTTACGCACACGAGCCCACACGCTCGCTCATCATCCCACCTACCCCTCGCACAGCTCGTAGCACTCGTCTGTGACACAGAGTCCCCATAGTGGTAAATCAGATCAGGGAGTCAGGGAATAGAGAGAAAGGAGGCAATGGAGAGAGGGATAGACAGAGGGAGGTGGAGGGCGCACAGGAGGGAACAGGAGGAGACGAATGAGGAAGCAGAGTGTGAAAGAGTAAAATGATGAGCAAGGGAGCAGGCCACAGAGGGAGTGTAAAAGAAGATTGGGGGGGGGGTGACATGGGGAGCAGGGGAAAACAGAGATTGCTTGAGGAAGATTAGATACAAGCAAACAGAGAAAAAAAAGAAAGTGAAAGGAAGATGTGCAAAAGAGCAAACAGGAGGGGGCAGCTTCAGTTCTGCCTCAGTTAGAGTTCCCAGCAGTCAGAATGGGGAAGCAATGTGATGAATCTGATGATCATAACACCATCTGGAGCTGCACCACTCACTGTACAGAAAGAGACACACTCACATATACGCACATCCATACGCCAGGCAATGAAACTTTGGTAAAAGGTCTGTGCTCCAAACTCCAAACTAATCAGAACACTGTTTTCAGTTTGAACTTGGGGCACAACTAACAATGATCTTAAACTGCTGTCATTTTTTATATTGTGTAGTGCAAAGTGCCAAAAACAATGCCCCACATTCCAAGTTGAGGTCTCAGTTTTTCATTTCCTTGACCCACAGGCTAAATCCAACAGAAGTCAATGGGAGCCAAAAAGAAATTAAAGTGTCTTCTCGTTTATTTGGGCAGTTAATTAAACTGAAAAAATCTTGCTATCCCCCTCGTGGATTAATCAACAAGGCTAATTGATTGGGTCCTAATTTGTACCGCATTCTTGTTAGATAAATACAGAAGTAAAAGGTTGTAATAAATCCTCAGTTTACACTTCCTCTAACTACAGCTGGGCTCTAATAAACTTGATGCACCAACACAATCATCTCAGACTGGCACTGAACTGCAAACGACTCTGACTCCAGGCTAAATAAATCACAGCATATTAAATTTCAGGACAGTGAATCTGCCTCGCATGTTTTTTTCTTTCAAGGACCCCCGGGAAGATCCACAAAGACCCCACCGGGCCACACCACTGATGTGCGTTCCCACTTGCGCCGTGTTTACAGCGGACAGGCTCCGGCGCACTCACGGGCAATTCCACGTTGACATCCGTGCCGTCCAGCAGCAGGACCCGGCAGGTGATGGTGGTCCTCGCCGTCCCGGCCGCTGGGATGTGAATCGACGATCCCCCGGTGACCACGGTGGGCGCATGGGCGACCTGCTGCTGGTGGGCCAAGAGCGGGTTGTTCCCGGATAACCCTCCTCCACCACCACCTCCCCCTCCTTTACTGTCCCGCTCGTCCCTCTCTCTCGTCTGGAAGCGGCTCAGGGAGCGGCGGCTGAACGTCCGACGCAGAAAGCCCATCATCTTCCCGATCCACGATGAGAAGAGGTCCGTATTGTGTCCGTGAAAACTGCTCCGCACAACAGTGGCTGCAGCCGGGGTCCTGCTACTGCTGCCGCCTCCTCCTTCTCCTCCTCCTCCTCCCCGGGGTGAGGAGTCACTCAGCAGGCACGGAGGAGACTTCAGGGCTGCCGATCAGTCTTCGGGCTGGATGTCGGGAGCAGCGGGGGACTCCAGCCGCATACTAATGAAACTAACACAGGTCGACCACCGAGGAGCCAACCAGTTGATTTCCAACCATTCAGCCCCTTGTGAACGACAGGACTCACGGAAATACAAGCAGCCCTCCTCTTCTTCCTCCTCCTCCTGTCCTGTCCTCTCCCGTGCACCTGCCGCCTGTTTCGCTCGCTGTTGCGCACCGACTCCAAAATCCCGGAGAAATCCCGTCCGACGCTGCGCAGTGGGAACCCCTGAGTCACAAGGGGCCGAGGAGGGAGGAGGAAACTCTCACCACCTCTGGACCGGACCTGACCCCGGCGGCTGTTGTTGCTTATTCTCGCCGGCCAACCGAAACTAGTCTACCTCGCAGGTAAAAGTCAACCAGCGAAAACTGGACAAACAGCGTGATCTGCGCCTGCGTAAAAACACGGCACATAACAAACTTCTGTTTCTCCTGACTGGCCGACCCATCAATGCCAGCAAACCAGCGCCACCTGTCTGCCAGGGACGCGCCTGGGATGGGAATAAATGAGAGCAGATCATTACTTGGTTCCAAAGGTGGGGTCCACGGTGCTTCAGGGGCTTCTCCTGCGTAATGATGAATGATGATGTTCTTCAGAGTCCTGCCCACAACTTTACAAGTAATTCAATCACAGTTTCAATCAAACTTTTTTAGCGCAGCATCTGCCATACAGTATAATGCGATTCAAAAAGGGCTTTCCAGACCCACAAGATCCACCGAATGCAGTTACACAATATGAGACCAACACACACAAAAAGTACAGATAACACATTAGATCTATAAACATCCTGTAGAATAGACACCCTCCATGCTCCTTTTATTGAACCTACTTGAATTTTAATTATCTGATTGGACTAATAATCAAATGAAATATCTGCAAACACAAAGTTCCATAGCTGGGATTAGGAAATCAAGTCAGCATTTATTGCTATTTGTGGCTATTTTGAATCATAGCATAAATATGAAACAGAAACGAGATAGATTATACAAAAAAATAACTACTTAACTCATTCTCAAGTTATACATTTATCAAATAAATGTACACGCCCTACTTTTTGAACTCCTTTTTAGACTTCCTAAAACATGACCTCGTTCTATATTTTCCCTCGCTTTGTCACCCTGGAGCTTCTTCTCCTGTAAATATATACATTTTTTTAACAGCAATCTGAAACTATAACCACTGTGGAAGCATTGTGGTATTGTGCTCATTAATGGGCATTTAAACAGCATTATACTGTATCCCCATAAAAAAAAATAGAAACATGACTGTGAATGACACATCCCATTAAAACATCATCATCATCATCATAAACCAGCAGAGATGCCGCAGTCCTCCCAGCAGTATCACAGTTTGTTAATATTTTGTCATAACCATGCCGTTTGGGCTGATTTGTGAGGCTGAGATAGTTTCACTGATGTGATGCCAGCTGAAGCTTTATTAGGAATGCCACTCTTTACCTCAGCTAGCAGCTTTATTCTACAGGGAAATGTGGAAAAGGCTTGTAATTTTAAAAAAAAAAAGTCAACATAAAGAGTGCCATTTCTTCAACTACCGTGGGAAGGGACAAAGCAGACACATCGGTATAAATCAGTGTTTATTGTGTGTCTTAATAATTTAACAGTGATGAACAGTGATGAATTTGGCATGTTGCACCACCATGACTTTATCTGCTGTAATGTTCTAAGGTCAGCCTTGATCTTCATCTCTAGACTCACAGACAGACTACAGATTACAACAATCCCGGTCAGCTTCTGCTTCCCCGTTTGATCCACCGACTGAGAAGCATCAGTCTAAGGCACATGTAGCTTAATAGGTAGAGGCACCAAACCTGAGTGGCCTCTTGTTCAGAAATTAGCAGCAGCTCACGTCAGTCTTACATCAGTCTCTATGGAGACCACAGCCTCTATAAACTTAATGCACTTTCAGCAAAAACTAAGGCCGGCTAAGGTGTGAGATTCATACTCTCACACAGATAGGCAGATCATAAACAGCTGTGCTGTGCAGTGAGGTTCACTCTCATTATGCAAGTCTGTATTATCCAGTCCTATAAGAGTTTAATCAGTTTGTGTAGCTCTGTAGGTCTCTCTATGGAAGTGGTCAGCTAGGCAGAAAAGTGTGGTTGTCTGGTCCTGGTGCTGATTTGGGTTATGGTGCTGCAGCTCTCTCCTGTTTCTCTTTGTAGACTTTGAGAATTGCTTCACACACAAACTGGAACTGAGACTGCAACACATGAAACACAAAATAATATTAGTTACTAGAAAACAAAGCAGTTTCTGATATGATAATGCTGGCAAAATACTGTAACTTTCTTAAAGGCATGGAACTCCATGTAGAGAGTGTATTACAAATAAAACAGTTACAGTGAGTCTGTAATTTTGAGAAGATGATGGTGCCAGGATGAAAAGTCAGAGGAAGGAGACATACACAAAACCACACATGTGATATTGGCTGGAAAGTCAGGGGTCATCAAAGTGTGTGTATAAACCTTTAATGCAATGCATGCAGCATTTTGGAGATGCACCAAATCAGAGGAGTAACCAAGAGAACAATGTCACTCTGAGTAAAATAACAGTGCTGAGGTGAGACTGATAAAAGCTCCTGAACAGCTACTGAGACGCCTGTTAGTGCAATTGATTTGTCAGCTATAAATCTGTGTCCTGTTTTCAAAGAACTGAATTATAGGTAAGAGTCTGTTGGGATGGTTAAGAAACCTCAAAGACCAGAACAATGAGAATTTTCATGGGAAGAAGAAAAAAAACAAAAACAATAACAGAATAATACCTGCATCATCTTCCAACATTAAAGGACGTCCTCTGACTGTGCATGTTTCCATTACTGATACACAAACATATGAGGAAGTGTTGAGGAAGGAAGTGTTCCATCAGCACAAAAACATCAGAGAGATGAATCCTCTGGGACCGGCTCTCCTTTCCAAAATAAGGGTGATGGTGGTAGCAGCAGAGGCTCAGGAGCAGGCTTTGACTGGAGGTCTGCCATATTCCCAGCACTGCCTTCAATTGTAGCAATGAGTAACACTTTTCCTCTCCTTCGACAGCTACCACTGAGGTGCCACAGAGCACGGCTTCTAAGCCCAGGTTGCGCTAGTGAAACTTCTCATCAGCAGCCATCAGTATAATACAATGGCAGTCACAAGGCTCTGTGAATTAATTAGGGTTACAGATGGCAGGAACCAGCAGATGTCCACATCTGTGACAGTGGGCTTATAAAAGGGTAATTCTGGAAACAGTAAGTCACCCGTCTCTTTCTAAAAACTCCCATGGAGTTTCACAAGGTGCTTTCAGAGAAAACTTTTAAGCATGCAACTCATTTTTTCAGTCTCCAAGAAGTCCGCTAATAAACTGCATTCTTAAAAAATTAAACCAACTAGCTAACCTCGATATTATTACAATTTGGATGTTTAACATGAAGCTGTCATTTTACTGGTTGACCAACATTCCTACCCTCACCTACGGCAGCCAAGAGCTGTGGATACAAGTGGTAGAAATGTGCTAAATGGCTCTAGCTCGGAATAGAGCAGAAATGTGCCAACTGAGGTGTTTCAGATGATCCTGATATCGCCTGCTTGGTGAGGAGTAATGGGTATGCATCAAGACATTGATGGAAACCCAGAACACTCTGGGGAGGAAACCAAAGTTTGGAACTTCCTCCTGTAAGTGCTGGAGACAGTGGCAAAGAGAGAGAGGTCTGGACATCTTTGATAAGACTGCTGCTCCAGCGACCCGGATAATCGGAAAGTACTGATAGATGGAGAGATGGATTCGAAGGACGCCGCAGGGCCAGAAGGAGGCATGGACCAAAGGTGTAAATGCTAAAAGGAAGCCGTGTGCAGCATACAGAAGCTGGGCTACAGTTTGCACCATATGTCAAACCTTCAGAAGTTCCTCCAGAACGAGCTGAACGGAGATCAGACTAAAGTACTGTGAGCACCGTTTAGGCTGCTCACAATCAAACAGCCAATGGAAACAGAAAGCACCAAGAAAATCTCTTCAAATACAGATTATCGTAATGCAATAAAATAAGGCAAAGAGCAATCGCTGAGCATAAAGTCTTGTTCTGTCTCTGTACCGTGGTCTGAACCATCATGGCTCGCTGATCTCTCAGTGTTTTGACAATGTCCAGCGGGAACACGGGTTGACCCTGGTCCAACTGAGCCAGCGCTGTTTCCATGGTGATCAGAACACCTGTCCGCCCAATCCCAGCGCTGAAAATGTAATTTAAAACAAGCACGACATTAAGTTTAGCGGAGATGAAGGTGTGGGGCATGCTGGCAGAGTTCAATTAAAGTATACCTTGTGTGTATGTGTGTGTGTGTGTGTGTGTGTGTTACCTGCAGTGTACTATTAGTGGCTCTTCACCTTTCCTCCTCTCCCTGACAGAGCTGATGAACAGCAGGAAGTCTGAAGGGTCGTCTGGTACGCCGTGGTCCGGCCACGCGACATACTGCAGGTGCGTGACTGCACGTTCCTCACCCAGCTAAACACACGTGTACAAAAGGAACACACAAATGACAAAGATAATGAGAGATGTGAAAATTACAGCATTTCATAACCAGTATTTAATATGATGAACATGCAACCTTTTGGGAAATATCCCCACATTAGACAGCGCAGGGGAGTAGGCTCAAATACGCTGACATTATTTAGTATGAGGAAACAACAAACACAGAGAGAGCAGTGGGAGAAAAAAACAGAGCAAAACAAGCATGTGGCCAATAGGTGACACTGAGATTAGGAAGCGAGGAGGAACACAGAGAGATGAAAACAGGTGGAGAGTAGAGAGGATAGAGGAAAAGACCAGAGCTTAAAAAAAATGAAGGCAGGGAAGAGAATGGCTGAGTTGAGAGTTTATAACGGGCATGTGGCCTGTGACTCCTGTGACTCCATGTGGGGATTAACTCGCTCCGCCAGAGGAACAGATGGGCCCACGCAGCAGTATCTGTGTACGCATGTGTGTGCATTCATTCTTCATGCCTTCTTGAGCATTATTTGTTTATTTACCTGCTCACCATGGAAAGTGATGTGAAAGCTTTTAATCTGATAATCTACCATATTACAATCAAACGGATAAACTTCTCACAAGGATCCTCATGTCAGCACATCTGTCTGGTCCCTCCGACACACAAGCAGATCGCGTAATTTGTTGATATTCACTAATGCAAATGCCCACCCACGCACACATACAGACCAAACCACCCACATGGAAGGGGCCTGTATGTTGGCTGCAGATAAGTTTGGCAGCTCCCCGTGGTGAGCTCCATTATGTGGCATATGGCAGGAACATGGTACATGCTACTGTAACATATAAAGAGAACAGCCATGTGTTGAGTGACTGTGGCCATGCCTCTCCCATGCTCCATGTGTGTACATGAAAGCAGGTGGAAACTTTGCTACTAGGGCAGTAGCTAACTTTTATTGATTAATTTGTCAGTCATGTTCTTCATTAACTGTTTGCAACCTTAGAGGATTAAATATAAGGGCACTGCATAAGTATAAAAAATGCAGTTCCTTGAATGAATCAGTTTTGAGTAAAATTCTATTTTTTTAATTGTATTTTAATTAACACCTATTAGTAGATATTTGTTTCTGTGCCATGCACCTTGCTAATAAAGCTTTCTAGTGTAAGCTGGCACTTGATCCTCTCATCTAAATATGTGACGCAGGCCACAGAAGCAGACCAAGAATCCTGGCTGTGCACAAAAACAGCCATGCAATGACGCAATCAAGTACACAGCCTGGGGACTTTCCAATATTTGCAATGACGGCTATTGTAACTTCATTGTCTGAAAATACCTCTCTAAACTACATTACAAAATCAAGTTTATTAAATGGTTTCTGATGCATAAACTCCAAATAATCCAGCTACACATGTCTAAGGGTGTGACCTAGCCAGTCATCCAGTGAAATTTGCCCCCTGTGTGATGCAAATAAATATTTATCTATCTGCATCATTATCAAACCAAAATTATTCTGAAAATAGACACAGCTGAAGATTTTCAAGTTAAAAATTCATAGAAAATAGTAGACTCATAAAATCTGGTATTTGCATGTTAGTCTTGAGGTTTTGAAATGATAGGAAATGCTAAAAGTAAAAAAATGAGAATTTGGACTTTGCGTCACAAAGCAAAAATTAACAAGAAGCAAGAGAGTGCAAACCTCTGCCAAGGCAGTTTACTCTCTGGGCAATTTCTACTTTTACGGGAATAGTATTGTATTTTGTATATATTATTATTTTTTTCTTTCTTATTAATGTACTTTAACAAGTTTGTAGTGCAGTAAAACTCAGGGTGGCATGACGACGGGTTGGGAATTGATAAGAATTTAGTGATTCCGACTCCATTATCAATATCACTTATCGATTCGATTCCTTATCAATTTTCTTATCAATTCTCATTGGGTTACTGAATAAAATATACCACAAATGGGTTGGTTTGCATTAAATATTTTTAATGTAAAGTATAACAAACTTAAAACTGGTATATAAAAAGAGATTTCTCTTTCAAAATTAACTCTATGAATATTTTAACATTTTAACAAAAAAATACAAATGCAAGGTGTGCGAGAAGCAGCCTCTGAGCCAGCCAGACTCCTCATCAACTAAATATTACAGGAGATGGAGATTATTCATACGGTATAGTGAGAGCATACAGCAAAATAGGGTTGCAACTATTAATTATTCCATTGATTAATTGAGTGATTTGATTAGAAATACTTTTTTCGTATTAACAATTCATCTGCATATTTTAACTTCCATACTGCAGTTTTTTGGGGTTTTTTGCTGTGTGAAGCAAACAGCGGTGGGTGGAGCTGCTACAAAGTTCTCTTTTCTTCACTTTGGCACTTACTGATCAGGTAGTTGATAAATGGACCTCCAGCTCTTTCAAAGTAAAGGTTTTAACAGTGATTACAGGAAAAAGCGCTGCTGCTTTGGACGCTAGAAAAACATTTCTTTTCGTGGCTCGGTAACTGCTCCACCTTTTTGCGCTTGCAGCGTGCACAGACTGCACATAAAACAGCTGCTGCAGCTGCTGTAGAAACACTGAACATAATTTTACAATGATTTTTAGCTTGACGCTGTTGGATATATTCCAAACTAAATAAGGTGCATGTGTGATGTAACTGCAAATGTGTCCTAACATCAGTGGAATCTAAAAGCAGCATCGTTAAGCAAGCAGACTAAGGATTCCAAGGAATTGAATTACTGGGAGCCGGTTCTCTACAAGAACCAGTTCTCGATTCCCATCCCTAGGCATGACACATGTTTACTTTAACATAAATTTAAAGTTACATTTTACATAAACATAATGGAGGAGCAGGTCGTGGATAATAGGTACTGGTTTGTAAATAACTGGACATGAATAACTTGATCTTCCCCATGTACCAGTATCATTTCTTAAATGTTGCCAGTACAAACATAGGAAGTAGATTCTTAAGCATATTTTTTAAACTAAAGATACATTTTATGAAAGTTTGACATTATTTGACCTTGAAGAGGTCAGAGGTCCAAAGTGACGTGATATTTAGAATCTCCATATATCATTCCTTATATGCCTATATTGTCATTACAAACAATGGCAGAAAGAAACTTAACTAGCTCTCTACAGCATTATCACTTTGACCTTCAGGTCAATGTATTGACCTTGAAGGAGAGGTCAGAGGTCAAATGTAACTTATATGGTAGGATAAATACCTTACAGTATTCTGGAGAAAACCCCAACACTTTTTTGACGTCAGGAAGAAAAAACTCCTTTTAACAGGAAGAACCTGCCAACAATCCAGGCTGAGGGAGGAGTAGCCATCTCCCATAACTGGATGGTGGGGCGAGAAGTAGAAGAAAAACTAGAGAAAAGAAAAACTATTTGACTAACTACTGCAGCGTGTGTTGCTATTGTACCTCTATGTGCGTCAGGGTGAACTGCCGTGTCACATATGCCAGGTTACACTCTTCAGAGTGACACTTCACTCGCATGTGCCCGTAATCCTTTGCTTCAGGCGGATGCGGCCAGTACTGGTGGCACTTGGTCTGCAAAGTGTATGATATCAACAATAAATTACATTACTTCTGACATGAGTCATCAGTCAGCATAGAGTTTACTATGACCACTACATCAGCTGCACTCTGCTCTCAAGAAATCAAAGTCATATTCAGCAGCATGCTATGTTCCACCTGGCAATCTGAGGAACAAAAGCAATTCGTCAGGAGCAGGATGTGAACTGCGAGTCGATATGTGTGTGTGTGTGATCCTCAAGTAGAAAGAAACTCAGGACACTTGATGAATATCAGGAAAATGATCAATTAATGAGAACATCTGGTTACCAAGCAACAGGCAAGCTGAGACAGAGACATGTGCATTCAGCAAGACCTTGATATCTCGCTACCTCTGTGTGGATGTGCCTTCATCCTCAAATTATTTATCTCATTGGCATCCCGCTCACACTTTATATTTAGCAATGTTGTACACCATGAAACACTGTAATTACTCATAACAGTGCAAAATAGATGATTTCTATGTGGCAACATCACCGCTGAACCTTGTAATTACAGCAATCATGTGTCAAATTAAACATGAAACAGCATGTAATAATACTGCAGTAATCACTATGTTAATGCACCACTGATTATGAGTTGTGTAATTTCAAGAGTTTCCCTCTCTATTTGCTCTTTACTCATTGACAACTCTGGCTGGTTACAGGATGAAAGCTCAAAAGTACAGAAGTATGTATACCCGTCCCCTCTCTGTTAGAGTTGTAAGCATGATGATGGTGTGTGCTTGTTGCTCCCATACAGTCTGCCAAAAATGAGTGATGGTCTGTGGCATTGGACCCTGAGCTGCAATATAACGTAAACATACACCAGACACGGGGGGCGCCACCTGAGAGAAATACAAAGAAACACACATACAGAGATACACACACACACACACACAATGGATGAGTTTACATTAAAATGTCAGACAGGCACAAAACAAAGCAGCAACCTCTGGGATGAAAAAGAAGCCGAAGTGGAAGTGCCAAAAACTACAGTTCCTATAGTGGCCACTTGAGGCTTTGTTTGCTTTGCAACAACTGTTCAAAGGGTGAATTTCATAACTTAGCACTCCACTCTTATGTCCAAATACAACACTGTGCAAAAGTCTATAGTGTCACCCCTCATTTATTTATATTTTGTTTCTAAGGTGCCAGACTTTTTTGTTATTTTATCAAGGGGTCTTAAGAAACAGTTCTCAAGTCTTTCTGAGGGTCTTTCAAAGGTTTTCTTTGGACACTGACTGCCTTTTCACTCATTTTCAGTCCAATCCTTGTGTCCGACCATTTTCATGGGAATGTTTTTATTTGTTAAGCCACTCAACACTGACCTATGACTCATTCAAGCATAAAAGGCACGTAACTCAAGGGATGAACCAGTGTTGGGTCTACACATAACCGACTTAGCAAAGAACCAATTTTAAATTCTATCTTTAGGCACTCTGTTACTAGCATCTGTTACTAGAATCTATGAAAAATGTCAACGATAACACACTTTAACAGACATAAAATAGCATTTTTGCACCCAAAGAGCTATTAGATGAAAACTTTAAATATCTCAGTATGCAGTCCAAGGTGTCCTTAAAAAAGGATACTGGACAAGTGAAAGACAAAAAAGAAATGACAGGTCTAAAATTTATTTGCAGCAGATGAACAGTATCTGAAAATCTTGTCCTTAAGAAATAGGAAAGAAATCCAGCAAAGACCTGACACAGAACCTAAGAGATGCATCTGTTCCTTCAGTTGATCCATCTACTGTTCACTGAAGCCTCATCAGAAATGGTCTCAGTGGAAGGGTGGCTTTCAAGAAGCAAGAAAATGCTGTGGTATGCCAAATTACACAAGGACTGGACTGAATATCAGTGGCAACAGGTCTGATGGCAGGATGAATCCAAATTTGAAACTGTTGGTAATTGTTGCTTAGAGAACTATTCCTGAATCCTACATAAATAAATGACAAGAAAGCTGCATGAGAGTTCAGGGTGTGTTAAAGAGTAAAGGTGGTCATACTAAATATTGACTTTCAAGCTCATTAGAGTTGTACCAACCCTGTTTTTCCCTTATATACTGTATTTCCATGTGTTTGGACATTTCAATAAATCACAGCACACTTCCCGTTTTCCTAACAATGTGTAAAGAAATGAAGGGTTTTGCATAGTACTGCATAGCCACTTCTGCCTCCCTGAAACCAACTTGTGGGCATACAAAATTTTAAAAATGAAAAATGAGAGTTCACAGTGACTATGTTCATTTTTTACATATAGTCTATAAACAAGACACAGGTTCATATCAGTGATATTCACCGTGATGTGGCTGGCATTGACGTAGTCTTCCTTATCCCGCAGCACCACTCTGGTAGTGTCATCTGAAAGCAGAATAGGACAGCAGTGTGAGAGGGTCATAACAGAGCTGTCACCGTACCTTGGGCTCGGCCAATTAAATTTCATGAGGAGTCACAGCAGAAAGTTCCAGATCAAGGTTAGAAAGGCAGCACAGAGCTGGAGGTGGGAGGGACTGAGGGTTGGGGGAAGCACCAGGCTGTGATGAGAGCAACAGCAGGGTATAAACAAAGAAACAGTCCCCATAAGGAGCACTTACAAGGTAAAACATCCCTATATCGATTCTTCTCGATGTTCTCAGGAAGCCGAGCACAGCTCACTGACAAACCGGGCTTCCTCCTGTATAAATTCTAGAAATTACAAGCACATAAACACACAGAGAAACATACACAAACAGAAACTATAAATTCCAGGCCAATCACGGCATTTCTGCTTTAAATCTTCATGGATCGAGTTCAAGTGAAGATTAGGGGCAGCATCTGTTCAAAAACAACACTTAAAAGCCCATTATGATCCCTCATATAACTGAGAGGGACAAAATAAATCCTGCTTAAAAAAAGACAAATACACCCACTTGTCATTTTTTCATGTGTATAAACATAGTACACATTTAAATACACTCTTTAGCTTCAATTTGCATTTAAATACCTCAAAATGGAAACAGAGTGAGCCAGTCTGTATCCCCCTCTCTAGATCCCTCATTGATTCCTCCAGTGTGGGGGGCCGCTCTGACGGGCCAGGTGAGCATGGCTTTTCTTCCTGTGGTTGGATGTTGAGTGTGAGGGTGGGCAGTGAATGCTGCAGGGGTGTAACCCGGCCAGGACCTGTATTAGAAGGACAGTTCAAGGCTGTAATAAATATTCATAAAAACATGACAGAGTGCATACTTGAATCACATGCTGTTTCAGCACTTTTCTCTGACACCTACACACACACACACACACACAAACCTTTACGTCTGATAAGCAAGGTCAGCTGTCTGGTGTGTGACTCCCTGCTGGCTCGTATGAACATGACGACCTGATCATGTGTGTGTTCAGAAATGTCTCGACCATTGATGAGCACGATCAGGTCTCCCTCCATGAGTTTTGGGTCACTTTGATCTGCCTACAAACAGCAGAAAGCGGTATCAGTCTAAACCTCAGCCTATGAAGTGATTTAAAAACATTATCACCATCATACACTTTGTCCAGGAGAGAAGGACACCTCCTGGTCACAAGTCTATGGAGAACAGCCAATCACATAGCAGCAATTCGGGACATTCTGAAATGCAGCCAACAGATTTGCAGCAACTAAGTGACGCTATAATGTCAACATGGACCAAAATCTGTGGAAATTTTCCAGGGTACAACCTTTAACAGAGAGACAGACACACATTCACACCTACAGCCAATCAGAATTACAGGTTACCCTAACCTGCATAACTGTGGAAGGAAGCCAGAGGGCTCAAAAAGAACTCACGCAGGCACATAGAGAACATGCAAACTCCACACAGACAGGCCGCAGCTGGCCCGTGGATTCAAATTCACTGCCTCACAGTAGGAGGTACTGTGAGGCAGCAATGCTAACCACTGCTCCACTCTGCCGCACTACTATCATTTAATCAATCTAAGTTACTGGACTAATCATGAAAAATATTTAAATTTCTATTCTAACAGTTCCTATACTACCAATCTTTTCCTCAGTCAGTCATAAAAACCCCAAAATATCATGCTTTTCCTATTTTTCTGTCATTTTTATACAGTTACAGTAGTGTTGAATGTTCATATTAAACACGACTAAAGTTTCAAATACTGTGATCAGCTTGTGTAAAAGCAGCCATATGAGGTAAAAACTGAGGCGTGAGATGACTCCTAACATTTGGTATCCAAAAAATTTGATGCTTGGCAGATTTCCTTATATTGTCATCTTAGGAGGTGAAATTACATGAACTCATCAGCTCCCAGAAAACAAACATATAAGGGACTTGAAATGAGCGTAAAAGGGTCCCTTATGTTTTCAGTCTGGTAAGACAAAGATTAATAAAGCATCACATCCTAACACATTTCATAAGCTGGTACCAGAATAGTCACCATTTACACTTGATAGCTGATGAAGTCTGATGATTCAACTCATCATTATGATTTTCATTCATTTTTTGGAGGAACCATTTGATTGCGTTCTTACCGGTGAGTCAGGTTTAACATGCGATATGGCTAGAGGCATCTTCTGATCAACACCACCCTAGGAGGAGGCATTACAAAATGAAACAGAATAAGGGTGAAGCAAAAATAAAACTCTGTGGTGTGAGTAAGAGGCACAGACAGAGGTGTGACAGAGAGACTAACCTTAACATTGAAGCCAAACTTGCCCTCCTTATCGGGGACAATGCATATTAACATCAAGTCACCGTCTCCGGGAGCACCCTGCATAGACGAGAGCTCATAATCAACACGTACATACATTAATAAATGCACAAAAACACACAGAGCTGATGCTAAGATAATGGACCTTGTTGACTTGGGGTAAACTGTCCTCGTCTGTTATGCTTTCATCGGTTTGCAACGAAGTGTCATCTGTCCCTGGGTTATAATCACCAGAAATGCTGAAAAAGATTAAATAAAGATATATATATATATTTATATTGTGGATGAAGTGAAAGCTTTGACACATGTTAGGTTCACATTAATGTTTTACTAGACTGGTTAGTAAACTGTTTCTATTACAAGTGATACTAACTGCTGAGGTGAACTCTGCCCCTCACTGGTCTTGGAGCTGCTCACAGATGCCCGGTATGTGTAGAAGACATCTTCCCCCTCTGACATGTCTTTCAGATCAGTGGTCAGCTCCATTGAGGATGGGCGAGGTTTACTGATGCCGTGGCGAACTCGAGGACTTCGCCTGCCCCCGAAAGAAGAGAGCAGTCACTTTTTTAATCACATTATGGGACACAGCACAAGAAGAATGAAGAAAGGTTAAATTTCAGGTGCAGTTGAAAACTTAATGTTGGCGACTGTACCAGTTGGGGGTACTTGGGGGCGATCTGGAAGGCAGACTCTTGGTCTCGAGGTGCTCCGATGAAAGCGACCTCCTCAGGACTGGGTTCCACACCATCCCCCCGACCACTCGCTGGCACATTGGCTCACTGCAGTTGAAGAGAGAAAAGACAAATCATTTTAAAATTCCTTTGCATTTATGTGAATAAGTACCTCATAGATAGCCTTGGCTCACCTCTCAGGTTTAGTGTTCCCCAGGCCCAGATGCTGTGTTATCAGTTTTTTGTAAGACTGAATTGTAGTGTTTTTTAGCCTGAAGCTCCTGGGAGTGCGGTTAGAGGAAAAGAAGCAGTGATGATCCACACAGGACCGCCACAAGTTCTTACAGGTCTTGGGGCAGGGCAGTAGTAGAGACACCGCACAGTCCTGGGTTTCTCCCTAGAACATGCACAATTTAGGTTTTGCTTTACATACTTTATACTGTAACTACAGCATTCAAGGTCACATCATCCCCGCTGTGCAACTTAAGCTGCTCAGGTTGCAGTTTTAGCTGGCAATAAAAAAAACCCTTCTATTCCCATATATGAATAATTTATTAGCTGTCAAACAAAGAAACACTGAAAAAAAGTGCCAAAATTATGGAAATTTAAATCGATGCCATACTTCTGTGCATCTGTGCAAACAATAGAGAATAAAAATAAGTCATAAATCCCCATGTGCCACAGAGAAAATGGATTTGTTAGCCAACTGTTTATCGCAATTAAAAGCAAGAGTTTATTCAGGGCAGATTTCTAAATTATTAAAAACAAATACTGAAGAAAAGACTCACGTGTTTATGTTTCAGGTGTATATCAAAGTGTTTCCTCTTAAATGAAATCTTGATGATGTTCCCCCTGCATGGAAACAATATGACTGGATTGGTCAAAAGTTGACGAATTATACAGTACTATGCAAAAGTCTTGAGCCTCCCCTCATTTCTTTATATTTTGCTTCCAAGGAGTCAGACATTTAAATTTTTTTTAAAGTGGTCTCCATAGGAGTCATTGGAATTGCTCTTTGTCAGGCCCCTGACCAGGGTGATGGAGCAGGGTGACTCCATCATCCTAGTGGAAGACTTCAAACCTCATGTGGGCAATGACAGTGAGCTCTGGAGGGGTGTGACTGGGAGAAACAGCCTGCCTGATCTAAACCCGAATGGTTTTGTTATTGGACTTCTGTGCAAACCACAGTTTGTCCATAACAAACACCATGTTTGAACATAAGGATGTCCATAAGTGCATGTGACACCAGGACACCCTAGGTTGCAGTTCAATGATTGATTGACCTGCAACCTAGGGTTGCAGGTCAAATTGTATCATTGGATCGGCAGCCGTATGTTCTGGACGCTCGGATGAAGCGAGGAGCTGAGCTGTCAACTCATTTCCATTTTCCTAACAACATAAAAAGAAATAAGGGATGACTCACAACTTTTGCACATTACTGTGGCTATTTGGAGATCACCTTGTTGGTGCAAAAATACCATGATTCGTATTTCAAAATGACAACATAAAAAAATAAAGCAAAAGCTGTGGCATTAGGCTATATAATATTACTCCAAATTAAAAGCTTGATTAAATAAGCTTAGGGGGACGATCACTCACCATGGGAAGAAACTGGAGCAAATCATATTACAGAATATTGCAACACCACTTGAGGCCAAACCCACCATGAGAGCCGTGTTGTTGGTGTCCTGTGACAAAGGAGGATGAGGAAAAAGACAAAAGCAATAAGCTCTAACAATACCGAAGAGGAAGTCAAACTACAATGCAAGATTATAAAAGTTTAGTCACACTACCGTGGCAGCGTGCAGCTCCACTCCGTACAACTCCAGTGTCCGGGCTGTGTTGAGAAAACACAGCTCTGCCTCACTCTTCTTAAGCCCCCTGAGAACATGCACAGTCACATATAACAACAGGAACTAACTACACAACAAAGGAGCTGTTTTGGGTTTTTTTTAGTCGTGGCTAAATGTAATGAACTGTCTTAATTACTTATGTTGTGGATGAAGATCCTCCACTTTAGATAGGAAGTCTTCATCCTGCTCAGGGATGAAGTGGCATTTTGAGAGGTAACCAGGGAGCCAGGATGGGCAGTGATCCCCCATTTCCGCTACAGATGGTGGAAAGAGACACTGAGCATCCATCCACACAGAAAAAAACATAACCAGCAGCACATATCCGTGTATCCTGACATCTGGTGTACTGTAAGAGCTGCTAATTGAGAGGATCGAGAGCATCCTCACAGGAATAATTACTCACAAGGTTATTATTGAGTCATTAATCATTTGTTTTTTCTAGGAAGAGATCGTGAGACTTACACTGCACAGCATAAGAAGCCAGCACTACAGCTGCGCTCAGCGGGCACTGCAACCTGCAATCATATTCGATGATTACACTAAATATAAGCTGTGCACAAGGGAAGGGGTGCTTGAATTTGATTTTCTGTTACTAACCGTCCTTCTCTAATGTCACTCCTGATCTGGAGGAAGTACAGATGCCTGCAGGAACAGGACAAGAGGAACTTTTAACAACCCACACCTTTGTTCTGTAGCCTACAGAAAACTCTTTGAAGTGGTCTGACCTATTGGTACTGCTAAATATGTCGGCAGACTGCTGGCTACGAGCCTTCAGTCGGCAGACCAGAAGGTCCATTCAGACAAAAATATTTTCTGCAGACATTGATTATCTTCACACACACCACTGGTTTTGATAGCTCCCTGACTGTTGCAAGTTTTCACTTATCCTGTAATATCTCTCAGTGACAATCAGATGAGACTGGCAGGGCAAATTTAACACAGAAACGATTCATATCAGTGACTTTGGATCACCTGGTGCCACAGATATTGTTTTGAATGTTTCAATAATGGCTGAAATTGCCAGAAAAATGTCATTTCTGACATTTACATTGCCTTCAGGATGAATCCTAATTTTTTTATGAGCTGGTGACTTTTAATCCAGCGCAACATGCCAAACACAAGGATATAAGCATCATCAGTGAGAATGTTTAGCACAAAGTTTCACAGAGCTGCTAGAATGCCACAAGACTCTTTATTTGGTGCAACCATCATCTGGAGCAGCCACAGCTTCATGTGAAACTAGCTGTTTGGCCAAGGAGTAGGCCTGTAAGATACAAAAAAAATCTCTGATATTCAGTAACACTGTATAATACCGCAATGACAATATAAAATTAAATAAGCAAATACTGAAATATGTATATTAGCTGTAGAGTGGAAACAAGGGTTTTCCCTTAATTTCTAAGGTGCTGATGTTGCAGTAGTGAGGCAGTGGAAAGTTTTCTCATCTTCCCACTAGCTATGATTGTGCTAAAGCTGCTTTTGGCTGCTCCCTTATTCACAAGGGGTCGCCACAGCGGGTAGCTCAGCATGCTTGCTTTGGTAGATTTTTTTTTTTACGCCGGATGCCCTTCCCAATGCAAACCCAAAGGGATCTAAATCTCCGCCAAGGACTAAACTGCGGGGCCACTACTAGCTACTATCCTGCTGTTGGAATAAATATAACATTTGCTGTCTGACAGGTTTTCTTAGTGACCATGCTTCATTTCTTCTTTTGTGTCCCAATGAGGATAAAAATACTAACTGTTCAAGACAACTTAAGCGTAAGCCAGACTCTTAAAAGCAAGTCAAAAAATGAAAAAGATGTCTATGATAAGTGTCATTTACTAACCTCGTCTGTTCATCCTGCAGAGAGTTGGGATCAGAAATGAAGAATCGTACTCTAAAGTTCAGATAAAAAGGGGATACGAGGCCTGCAGAGAAATACCAATTTGTCAAAAATGGAACACATATATGGCCACAAGTTCACCTCAGTCTTAAAGAATCTTAAACTCTTCCTCTTTTCTTTTTGACTCCCTCTTTATCTCAGCATTTAAATTAAATTTAAAATGACTAGAAAGATAATTCCAACTGAAGGCAGTTAATTCTCTGCAGGCAAAACGACTGAGATACCTTTTATCTGCTTCTTCAAGGGCTTCTCAGGCTCCAACCATCTCTGAAATAAAGACATTCATTAAGTATAATGGCTAACTGGGGCTAAATAAAACCATTTATGTAAGTATGCCCCGTGGTTATCATCAACTAAACAGCAATCAGCATGAGCAGTACATTACAATCTCAGCCGCAATGTGCAGCAGAGGAACAGTGAGCTCACTGGAGAGTGTGTGTTGGCTGCAATAGAGGCAATGGCTGTGCTGGATTCTCTGATCTGCAGACTGAAGAGCTGCCTCTCCTGCAGGCGCAGGTGGTCACATACTAGGTCCAACAGAACCACGCCTTCATCCTGCTTCTGAAAGATGGAAAGGACAACAAATGACATTACAACCAGCCAAACTTTAAGGTAGCTTATTTGTTTGTACATGGAAATATCCTGCACAGCAGAGGTTTGCAAACATTTTGCGACCAAAGGACAAGCCACAATTTAAAGGTGCACCTGTATTCATATCCTAGCACCTCTAAAATGTGACATGTCATCAGATTTTATCATGTGAAAGCACAACTGTTTAGCTTTGCAGTAAGCTCCACTAGCTTATAACTTGCCTCCATCGCCTTATCAGACACATCAACAAAGTCCAGCAAATGGTCTTGGTTTAGAGCCACAGAAAAGCCTCAGAAAAGATGTTTAGTTTTCAAGTCTCTGACAATGCCGGTCCAGCTGAGCCCATAATCTAGAAGGCAATGACTTTTTGACCCAAACACAGCCCACATCTGCAGATTTCTTTGGGTTACATTTGACACTGACTAACAGAACTGTCTCAGGGTGCACATGGCTGCCACAACTCAGCCACAGGTCTACCACATATGGGCCTGATGTCAGATGTGTAATGACTTTTGGGTCACATCTGGCACAGCTCGTGTCACCACAGCTTATCACACTTAGGCTACACAATACAACCCAGAATATGTCTGCTATTGCAATAGATTCTTTCCAATTTTTCTTCTTTCTTTTGTTTTGTTTTGTTTGTTTTTTTACTAGACACCGGTATACCTTGGCAGCCCATCAGCAGCACAACATTCTGTTTTTCAGCTGTCCATTGTTTTATTAATCACTCTGAGGGATAGCCCCACACCTCATCTGCATTTATTTCCTGCTTTTTCTTCCTACTTTCTGTTACCGGAAGCCTATTTGCATCACCAGAGAACCTTGTTTACTGGAAGCTGTGGCAAAAACTGTGTGTGTGTTTTTTAAATGTATTTTTTTTTGTAGGGGGGCTGAAATGCCCACAACCATTTCTGATGCATGTGGACACAAAATCCAGGTGATGATCAGTTTAAACCGCCTCTGCCTCGCTTACAAATGGTTCAGTTAAAGTCAGTGAACCTTATCTAAACAGAAGCAGTACAGGAGCCAAATAAAGAGAGTAATGGAGAGCTGGAATTGGAGGCTCTTTATGACCACAGCACTCTCCTGCTCTCCCATTGTTCACATAAAAATGCTGCAAAGAGCCTGTCCTAGGAGGCAGTATCATGAGTGTCTTCCTGGCGTATGTGTGCCAGTGTGTGTGCCGCCATCAGGCTGACATGACATGCTGATGATGTTAAAGACTCCAAGAGTGGAAATCACTAGAAGGAGATGAGTGTGCCCTTCAAACCAAGGTCGCATTGTTGAGTGAAAGATGTGGATCAATGGAAACAGGAAAAAATAGTCTGCCGCTATATCACACGTGACGCGACAATCATTAACAGAGTGCACAGAGAGAGAGAGGAGTACCACATTTACCACAATTGCCTCAGAAAGGACAGTGTGTGTGTGTGTGTGTGGTGTGTGTGTGTGTGTGTGTGTGTCTTACGCACACTGACTCTGAAGGTCTCGATAGTGCCGTCCAGCAGCTGAACTAGGCAGAGCAGGTCCGGTTTTGGCATGTCTGTTACCAGGGTAACTCTGCCTCCCTCTCAAGACAAACGTCCTGCCCTCACCCTGTCAC
This sequence comes from Bujurquina vittata, assembly GCA_015106715.1. Lineage (NCBI taxonomy): Eukaryota > Metazoa > Chordata > Actinopteri > Cichliformes > Cichlidae > Bujurquina > Bujurquina vittata. The sequence continues at coordinate 63,538 of VUQK01034214.1, forward strand.
CAAGAGGGGACCTGAAAACACACAATCACACACAACCACACCAAAGTGTCAGATGTTCCCAGCCTGTTGTCTTCCAGTGAAAGCACCTCCCTCTCAATGACACTGCGTGGTGAGTAATATATGTGCTGGACGGAGCATCAGGCTCCAGTGAGTAATGCACTGTGAATGTGAAGGAGTGACTGTAAGTGTATGTGTGTATGGTTTGTGTAATCCCTTATTATTTGGCCTGGGTCTGAACATGTCCCTTCCTTCTCCCTGCTGCTCGCTCTCCCTCTGCATCTCCCCGCCTTTGGCAGGGAGCTGAATGATAAGAATGTTAAACATTTTCAGAGTTGAACACGCCCCATCTACAGCACTACAACTGATCCCAGACCAACCAGAGAAGGAATGCATGAACACAAATACATGCACCATGAATGCATGCATGCTGGCATGTATGTATGCACTTAAAGTTACAACAACTCTGACAGTATCCATCTGCGTGCATACTTACATGTGTGCTTTCCTCAATTTCCAGGTGAACGATTACTGGATCTGGCCGGCCTGTTTCTGAAAGAACACACAATGTTTGAGTTAATGTTTGAACACAGTGACACACACCGAATATATTAGAGCAGAGCTGATGTCAATCCGATGACTGGTTTTCCATAACAACCCCTTCACAGGCAGACCTCTGATGAATTAACAAGTAAATGTTAGATTTAAAGACAGATTCATCATCATCATGTGGAGACTGTGGCTTCACTGTGTGCTTTGCATCTTGCACCTATTACTCATATGCTGTGGCTCAGTCCTACAGATTAGGGAACTGGAGACGTATTTAGCCTACTTTAATATGGTAATAACACATACTTACACTATAATCTTACCTACACAAGTTATAGAAATGTATATTGTGGATAAACTTAGATAGTAATGTTCAAACCTACTTTTTGCTGCTTTACCTAACAAATCACTGAATAAACGGGGCCTGTCTGAGTTTATTAGGCCCACATTTCAGAGTTCCGTCTGTCTCAGCCGGTCGATAATAAACTCTGTCGTGACCCCGCTGTACTTTGAGCTACAGCGCGAACAAGGAACCTGTTGACAGCTTGAAGTTTTTTTCTGCTGCTACACCCAAAAGGAGGAACACACAGCTCTGGCAAACTTTCCTCCTCGCAGTTCTCGCTACAGCTTGGCCAAGTTCATGTTTTCTGGGAAGAGAAAGGATTAACAGACATTTAGGGGGAAAAAAGCATTTACTACCTCAGTGGAGCCGCTTCAGAGACGGATCATATCCCCCTGAGTGTGCGCGGAGAAAACGTCAGGACGGGGCCCGTCGGAAGAGCCAGGTAAAGTAGGTAAATATCCGGGACAAGTTTCTCATCCCTGCCTGCGCTGACTCCGCGCGGCCCCGCCCCTTTGCTGCGCGCGCCCACGCTGGGAGGCGCGCGCAGCCAAGCAGGGGAAATCAAGTCTGAAGCGCAGACTCATACATACTCATGCATTCAGAAGTTAACAAAGTGTTAAAAACGTGGGAGAAAAGCTCCCTGTAAGTCAAAATGTATAAACTTGGTGTGTGATTTGTAAAAAAAATTTCAGAAAATAGAGAGATATACCCACACCTAAAACCTTCAGTGCTTGCTTTGTACATTTTGACATGCAGTTCATTTGTTTTGTGTGCTATAAAGTATCAATGATGTAGAAAAAATCAGCTCGACAAGACGTTCCTCTACTTTTTAAACATACAAATGCAATGGAGATCTCTTTTTCAAGATATCTTCATCTCAGTGAGAGTCCTGGGGGCAAAGAACATGCAAAAACTGAGACAGGCAGCCACCTAATAAACCCACCCAATAAACATGATCACAAATCATACATTTAGAAGTGTTATTCTTCCTATTCATTTGTATAACTCAATGTTAGCTTGAGTTTTAACATTTAATTTATTTCATATATGACAGGTGTATGACTGGAGGTAAATGTGAAGCTTAAAATCATGCTGACATGAAATATTCATGCCATTTACAGCGTATTAATGACACAAAGAATTAATAGAAAACTTTCGACCGTACCTAAAAACTATATTAGAGATTATTTCAAAAGTTAAAGATTTTTTATACATTTTCTAAGATTATTTTTTAAAGATTATTTGTTATTATGTCGACTATAAAATGCCATAAAATAGCAAAAATGTTCTTTCAGACCAACTTGCTCAACTTGAACATGACTTAAAAGAACAACTAATAGCCAAAAATGTTGATGATTTATTACCAATCTAACAAAAACTTCAGATTTGGCCCCTTTCAAAGGTCAGTGAAACACACTAGCTTCAAACTCTGCATTGATGTACAATTACATATATGATTTTTTTGATAGTAAACTGGTGATATGGGATCAGGCTTTCCAACTTTATGATTTATTCTTGCAAAAAGAAAAGCCTCTAGGTTCTTCATCAGACTTCATGTGCTTCATAAATTCTTCTGGCTTGTTGTCACCATCTACAGGACACTTGAAGTACTGCTGTTGTCTTCTGTATGTTCTCCACTAATAATAAGAATACATATAACATTAATTCACTTTCAAATAGTGCATACTGACCAAATACAACTCACATGTAAAAAAAAGTGTCTTTGAGTGTCATGATGTTTGGTGTTGATGTGCACCTTTAAAATATATGAAATTCCCAATTTCCAAAAAGTCCACTCTCCTCTTTCCTAGACATCTCCATACCTCCACAGGCATGTCATCTGGACCAACTGCCTTTCTGCTCTTCATCCTCTTCATGGCTGCCCTCACTTCCTCCTTACTAATCCTCTGCATGTCCTGATTCACTGTTCTCCATTCACTCTCCTCTATCTCTCGTTTTCTTCATTCATCAGCTAGTCAAAGTACCGCTTCCACCTTCTCAGCACACCTTCTCTTCACTTGTTAGTACATTTCCATGTCTATCATTAATCACCCTAACCTGCTGCACAGCCTTCCCATCTCAATCTCTATGTCTAGTCAATCAACACAAGTCCTTTTCTCCTTCCTTAGTGTCCAGAAATTCCCACTTTAGACAGGGATTTTAGGAAGCAATGATAGCATAAAATCTTGGCCCTCCATACTGATTCAAATTGTTCGTTATAGTAAAATACTCTTAGAATAACTAGCAATAGTTGGATTAAAGCAGGAGGCTTGAGGCAAGGATGCGATGCGGCCAGCAGTGACATTGCACAAAACAAAGCAATAACACTGCTGACCACAAGTGACAACGCCTTCTGACCTTAACTGGCCGCCATTTGTTACTAAATAACTCGCAGTTATACAGGGTAGCCTCGTCAGCTAAACCGATGAGCTAACTATTACCACACACTCTAGAATCAATAACTTTATTTATAAAAGTCTGTCCAAAATAAAAGTGTGATTGCATATTTCAACCCCTGCTTAATTACACTTTATGGCTTACATCTGAGCGAAGAAGCGCCAATGTTAGAAACTCAGCTATTGCACTCATTAACTTCTTCTTATACTCTACATCTTGTCACAGATATCTGTTGAAATTATTATTTTATATTGGCATAATCAAGCTTGCCATACTATTCAGTGGTATATTTTCTTTCCCAGGGCAGGCATTCACCAGTAGAAACTGGGAGGCTGCCCAACAGGGAAACCCACTCACAGAAAACACCAGCCAATGAAACACTAAGTATCAGTCTGTGTGATTATGCTTCAATTTTTCCAAAATCCATAAATTACTAATGTGCAAGTCTAATTAAAAAGACTGTTGTTGCAAACATTTAGATATACCTTTCATATACTTTAGATTAAAAAACTTGTAAATTTGGATTTTGGCTGCAGCTAATAAAACAAAATATTCTTTAATTGTCCTAAAAGTGAAGAAATTACTGTATTATAACAGCCAAAGCACTAAACACAACCCATCTCAATAAAATAATAAAATATCACAAAAATAATTACACAAAAGAATGAGCTGAATAAATGTAACTAAATACAACACAATAACGAGCGTAATAAGTAAGAGCTAACAAATGAATGCGGGTATAGTCGTATGAGGCAGGATGTATCCACAGCTGTGGTCAGAGGTTACATCCACTCATCACTGGCATGAATGTCATGGTAATTTGGGGCTTTTAATGATTTCTTTGCACTGTTCTTTTTTGAATTTATTTTGGATTTTTGGTGCTCACAAATATAAATACAGGCTCAAAATTATGCAAAAACTCACTCTTTCAATAAGTAATGCTGAAGTTTCTGCACTGTCATTTAAGGCCTCTTAACTTCTCATTAGTGATCATGATTGACTACAACTCATAGTTTCTCTTTGCCCACAGAAAAGGGATTTATTGGCAGCACTCATTGGATTGACCAATGTTTAGAATAATGGAAAAGTTCAAGAAACTCAGAGATCTGAGAAGCAGAATTGTAGATTAACACAAGCTGGGAAGGTCTCTTGGAACCATTTCTAAACAACTGCATTCCAACCTCATCAGTTCAAACAACTGGGTACAAGTTAATCAAATGTGTCACCACTTTTCCAGAGTCCCTAGCTGTGTTTCCCTAATCACCCATGTGTGCATTTTAGCCCTCAGGTGTCCTCAGTTGTTTGTCACATTGTCCCTCATACACTGTGATGTGTTCTGTTCCTGTTTCTAGCCTGAGTTCCTAGTTCCAGTCCTGCTCTTTTTGTATTCTTTTTGGACAGTCATCAGCATTACAGCTGTATTTTATGTTCACATTCTAACTCCCAAGTCCTGCATTTCTGGTGTGCAACCTGCTGGCTTCACAGTGCTTTATGACACAACCGCATTGAAAATTTGTGGACTGCACCTATAAGCTGGGTCCGTGCCAGGAAACCAAACAATTTAACCTACTGAGACCTGAGCTCCTTTTTGCCATGCATTTTTAATTTCTCCTAGATATTTGTGATTAGATGGACCTGATATGTATATAAACTAAGCTTCCTCTTTGAACAGGAAGTTGTATTTTGTTACATAGTTGTTACATACGTTTGTGAAAAAAAGAAAAAAAATCTGTCCTCAGATGTGGACAATGGGATTATTTTACAGCTTAAAACAAGAAAAACATGACATAACAAAGTATAAATCACTACTGAGCACAATGAAGTATAAAGTGCAGCAAACCAAAATGTAATGTCCCCATATGTGGACAAAAGGTCTCAGGAGGCTAAATGAAATCTACAAATTCTGCCAAGATGAGTGGTTAAAAATCCATCCAGAATTATGCCTAAATCTTGTCGAAAGAAACTAAAAGTGTCTGGTCAAGGTGCAACTTGCTAAGGGACATTTAACCAAATATTAATGGATGTTAGTGCATGTATATATTTGAGCCTGTATGTATACTTTTGGGCCTGTGTGGATTAGAGAAAATCCAAAATAAATTCAAACTTGTGCACCAAATTCTTGTTTTTAAAGTCAATAAAGTTCAAAGAAATCATTAAAAGTCCAAAATTAACCTGACATTCATGCCCTTGATGTGTGGATGTAAACCTCTGACCTCAACTGTACATATATTTTATGCTATATTGTTTATATTTAAATTGTGTCTACTTTGGGTAAATTTGTCATATGGTATGTGGCAAACTAACTTAATTTAACATTAACAGATGTTCACAGTGTAGTAGTAAAGAGCAAATGTCCGGGAGGAGCTTTGGAGAATACTGAGGAAAAATGTACTCAGATATGCTTTAGGAAACACACTTCCCTGAAAACACGCCTGACTTACTGAAATATACCTGTTTTAACCTGTAATCTGGCTTCCTGATCACCTGGCTTCATGTTTTCCTGGCTTCACAAAGAAACGACTCTGTCCAGGTTGGGCAGGCTGGTTTGAAGTCTGTGCTGTGACCTTACATACTTGTAAGACTGCTTTCAGAGTGCTGAGATGTTTGACCTGTGCTCAGTGTGACCTGCTGCATGCTCAGAGACATAAAACTAGCTCTGACCAGTTCCCATGCCTTCAGTGAGGTGGGACAAGAGGTTTCAGACTGAGGGTCCATCAGACAAGCAGAAACTAGTTCACTTTGGGGTGACAGGGTCTCTGGCACTCCCCTTCTACCTCCCATAGCCAACCTCCCCTGTTGCTGTCCCAGGATCAACTTTCTGCAACAGTAACCAAGACACCCTGTACCAGCTCAACCCTGAAGCCTACGGCTCCAAATTTAGACACTAGAGACACAGGGACAAACTCGATGTTATTTCAGTATCTGAACTTCATGTCCCATTTAATTGACACCTTCTTATTCTCATTGCTGACACTGCTCTTTTGGTAATTTTCCATCTCGTAACTATATCGCAGGACTTATTTAAGTTTAATCTCTTATGTAAAAACTTTCCACTTTACAATTTCTTTATCATGGCTTTCTAATCTCCCTGCCTCATCCATAAGAATTTGTTTACCACAACCTGTGCCAGGTCCATCTGCTTTCTATTTTCATTAATTATATAATTGCGCATTGATGTCAGTTTACATCATGTAATTCAGCTGCCAGCAGGAAGACTTGAAGTTCAAATATGTAAATCATATCTGAAACAACCAGCTACTATAAATTTGAAATGGGGTCAGATATCACAAGCATAAAACTCTTTAACGATGTAGCGGGCCCTGCCAGATTCTCAGACATGCAACAGCCACAAGAAAGATTGACCGACTTATCACATATTGGAAAGCTGCCATGGCCTTGTGGTATAGTTTGCATGGGCGGGCCACTATAAGTTTAACCGGAAAGTGTGTGCAGCAAATCCCCTCTCATAAAAAATTACATAAATTCTCTGAATGAAATTCCTTCTAGAGTGACATAAGCCAGTCTGTTAACTACTACTTTTACTTATTCTAAATATAGTACTAGTGCATATAATACAGTGCATGTCCCTTTATAAGTGTTGTCACCCATTCAGTGGCATGCTGGTGCTATGCAGTCCTCCCTCTAACCACCTGTGACTGGAATTTATTAGGAAGCATCCACGCTGTCATAAATGGGACTACAGATAGAAAGAATGAGATATTACATGTGGATTGCTGTGTCAGCCGGAGAGCACACGCTCCCCCTGTGCTGCATTCAAGTGTCACAGTACATTATATGGACAAAAATACTGGGACACCTACAGATTACATTTCCAGCTTCTTGTGGGAAGGCTTTGACAAGATTTTGGAGTGTGTTTGCTGACATTTTTGCTCATTCATTCAGTGAAGCATTTGTGAGGTCAGACAGTGCTGTTGGATGAGAGATCCTGGCTTGCATTCTCTGGTCTAGTTCCTTGCTTTGTGCACTGAGGCATGGTCATCATGGAACAGAAAGGGCCTTCTTCCCAAACTGTTCCCACGAAGTTGGAAGCAGAGGATTGTCCAAATTGCCTCAGTAAGCCAAAGATTTCACTTCACCAGAAGTAAGGGGTACAGATCAACCCCAGAAGAACAAACCCCGAGCATTATTGAATTCAGTGATTAAGAGGGCCGGCCTAATATTTTTGTCCAGATAGTGTATTAGGAGTTCCATCTCTCTCTCTCTCTCTCTCTCTCTCTTGTTCTCTTTTTTCTTTTAACAAACAATAAGCGATCCAATTGTCACTATGCCATTTTGTTTAATATGCAACAAGATGTGTACAGATTTTCCTGTGTGCTATGCATTCTATGTGAGCCTTGCCTTCTAGCATCTTGCACCCTGCTGTAATGTGCTGGATTGTCTCACGGGCATCTCTGCACAGCCTGGACCTGGGGTCTTGCCTGGTGTGTTGGAGCTCAGCCGCTACTGATCTTGTGCTTAGAGCTTGTTCCTGTGCTGCCATGATTAGGAAGTTTACAAGAACATCACCATTGCTAACATTTAATCATGAGCTGGCATTTGTAGATATCAGCTTTTTGACTACTTAGGAAGGTGTTTGCATTTAATTTTTCACTAATCAAAATATCAAAAATTAACTTCTTGCTGGTGGAAATATCCATTACATAACTTAGTCAAAGCTAATGTAGTTTTGACTAACTGATAAATTAAATACAAGTGGGATTAGTGAAAATTATACTTATACAAGTATAAAAGTATAGTCTATATGTAAGGTATTGATTTTAATGTTGATTTTAGAGTCAATTTTTTATTACAGATATTATAAAAAATGAATAGACACTATTATAGATATATTCAAAAATAATGTGATCATTTATGTGACGTATCGGAAATGATTCAGTAAATTAGGATGACAAAATGGTGATATAATGCGTCGGAAATGCAGTGAAAAGGAAAAATCCTCTTTAAACATGCTAAAACAAAATCAGTGGTAGACATCTGTAATTCTTGCTTTTACTACTAAAAATATTTTATATGTATTTTTATTTAATAAAGTGTGTAATGTAAAAAAATGTCAAATGTGATTTACAGATATATTTTTCACTGATGACAACTAACTCTCTATTTGTGAGCCATGCTGTTTAAATATTAAACCTAAGCCCCTGTAGTAAGATCGAGAGTCCCAGATGCTGACGAGAAAAAGCGAAAAATGCTTCTGGGCAGGGGCTGGTTATAACTTACGGTCGTCCACACATAGCATAATTTGAATATCTCCGAGGGCACTTGAATGCAGCTTCAGTGGTATTCAGCGTGTCCCCCGCGTCACCGCTCCTTAAACTGAGCGCCAAGTCAGGGGCCATTGGAGAGAAGGACTCAGAGAGGGACAGTCTGCGCACCTACCTGTGCTTGCTTTCTTTGATTTTTTTATTTTAATTTTTCAAGTAAACCCGTTGGTCAGGGTTCTTCCAGATGACCGTGTTTCAAGAAAGACCTATGACCTATGCCAAAATGAGAGGGCTTGTCTCGTTTCTCTCAGGTAAGGAGATCAAATTTAAATGTTTAAAATAAGCCATACCTTAAGTGTGACCTTAAAGTAAGCTGATGTATAATATCCAATATAAAGATAAAAGTTAACTGAGAAACATTCTACTACTACCAGCCAAAAAAATGTTCTCTTTTAAAGAGAACATTTTGTAAAAATTCAAAAAGAAAACTGAAGACATAGCTGTTACACCTCCAAATAATTACAGTAGTTTCATAGCTTGAGAACAATGCGGTGTTGAAGTCACACCAACCTGTTGCTGAGTGAATACAGCTGTTGAACTCTTATGTAAAAGGCTGATCCCCCTTAATGTGTTACAGCGCTGCTCAAGGGGAAGAAAGTGGGCTTCAGTGACTTCCTACAAAAATTTGTTTCCAGTCAGCACCTCTACCAAAAGTAAGTTATTAACTTTTTTTTTTTTAACTTTGTTTTAAGCCTCATATAAAAACCCCTCTTGTATTGTGTCTGACTTCCCAATGAAGCCTGGACACTGAGAAAATCCTGCAGAGACAAAGCAAACTAAGGAGAGGCAAAGAGGAGAAATCTACTTTGGTGAGTTTAGAGGGAAGTTTGTTTTTTTTTAAAGGCTTTGCTAAGTGTTGACAGAAGATGAAACTTAAGCTGACCTCCTGACTCTCCTGTCCCTCTGTGTCTTTTCCTCAGAGCTCTGCAAACACAGACGCCTCCCAGTAAGACTTTTTTGTCTTCTTTTTTTCCCCCTAACAACTGGAAATATTTCTTGACTGAAGAAAGTTTTGGCTTAAAGTTGCACAGCAGTTCATTCCTTCTTAAAAAATAGATATAAATGAGCTGTTTCTACTTAATGCATCAGTGCTAATTCTTCATTGGTCAGGGATGCACAATTTTGAATTAATAACGTGGCCATATGGTTAATGAGAGGGTTTCCCATCTGGATCCCAACTCAATTCATGAGCCTCATCAGAGGCAACGTGAAAGTTATTTCTATGCATTCACATTAATTCTTTATGTATAACGTACTAATACTCTGACATACATTATTAACCATTTTCTGCTGTTGTGTTAACCAGGATGAGGCCGTCAGACTTCGACTACCTCAAAGTCATCGGCAAAGGAAGCTTTGGAAAGGTGGGGATTTATGACTCCTGCATCACTGCATTAAAAATCACTCAGTGCCTACCCCCTGACCCCCTCTGAATCCGCTGATTTTCATCTTATTTTTTCCAGCATTTTTGAACCCTTCTAACTTTGTAAGTACAGGAGTTAGCCACATGAAATCTTCAGCACTGAAAAATACATTTAAGCTCAGTTTTAGCATAAGTTTTATATCCACTTTAAGTGACCAAAGTTGAGCATTAATCATTTCATCAGTTTCAGTATCAAAGCTGCACCAATTTAATATCTGTGATGTGGAGTAACAGAAATAAGCACTGGTAAACTGGATGTTTCATGTGTTTTCTGACTCACTGAAGGGAGTTCATTTCTGCCAAATGTTCACGGGTCATATCGTCATGTGAGACAGGTGGCTGGCCAAGACAAATTTAGAGCATAGGAAAGGTCTCTTTCTTGCCTACATCATAATACCAGGCTCATTTCATAGCAGCGAGTCTTTCTGTGTCAAAATTGTTTTCTGACATAGTCATATTTTTGAAACTCACAAATTTAACTTATTGCTCTGAGATGGTTGCTTGCAGTTTTTTAAACACTTGAATTACTTTGAAAAAACAAAACAAAAAACTACATCAGCTTATGAAAAGTCTGGATTGCCTTGTCTTGACAGTTTGTTTCTGTAACATCAATATTTCAGTCTTTTCCCTGTCTCTGACACAAACACAGACCATTTCTCTCAAAATGGTACCTCTTGAATTTATATTGTATGAGTCAAGGAGGAGGACAAAGCCAAAAAAGAAAAGGGAAAATGAGAGTGACTTACATTTACTTCTTTATATTGTCTCCAACAGGGCTGTTACAGATAAAAAAAGTGCTTTCAATTTTAGAGGTGCAAAAGAGTCTAAATAAATGTATCCAACAGCTCAAATGTGTTTTTCTGATGCTGAGGGGGGTCAGATGGGAACTTTTTTTCAATTTTGTTTGATTATATGTGCAATGACCTCCTTGTAAGTTGCTGCGTTTGAGTTGGATGCTGTGAGATTAAATGTGAAAATGGAAACTTTTACAGGTGCTGCTGGCAAGACATAGAAAACAAGGACGATACTATGCTGTGAAAGTGCTCCAGAAACAGATGATTGTCAAGAGGAAAGAGGTAATCTATCTATCTATCTATCTATCTATCTATCTATCTATCTATCTATCTATCTATCTATCTATCTATCTATCTATCTATCTATCTATCTATCTATCTATCTATCTATCTGTGTCTCTGCAGCAAAGGCATGTGATGGTTGAGAGGAGTGTACTGCTGAAAGGACTACAGCATCCATTCCTGGTGGGACTCCACTTCTCTTTCCAGACACCAAACACACTCTATTTTGTCCTGGACTACGTCAATGGAGGGGAGGTGTGTGTGTGTGTGTGTGTATGCAATTAAGGATTTCAAAAAGCCCTGCATTCAGATGTTTAGTAGTTATACACACTATACAGTAAGTCTGTAGAAGTGCAACATGAGCTCTGGGGTGTTGCTGATGTGTTGAATTCATCTCTTTGCTTTCAGCTTTTCTACCACCTCCAGAGGGAGGGGTCATTTCCAGAACCCAGAGCTGCTTTCTATGCTGCAGAGACGGCTGCAGCACTGGGCTACCTCCACTCTCTTAACATTGTCTACAGGTATATATATATGCATGTATATACACAGCTTTAGAAAAGCCACAGCACAGTCACCCTTCCAGGTTTTTTTCTTTTTTGGCTTGGCTTGGCGCTCATTTTGTATGTTCTGTTCTGTATGCTTAATTTATTCATGCAGAGAAATCCCAGTGAAATATTCCAGCTGAAATTCACCATGTCCTCCAACGGCACATTAAAAAATAAAGAGCGAGAAACAGCAATGTGAAACTAGAGGAAACTGAAACAAAAACAACTGCAAGAGCAGTTAATGTGAGATTTTGCAGGAATTACTAGACCAAACCAAAAGTTTTGCTCTTACTTGTTTTGTATGCAGAGATGTCAAACCTGAGAACATCCTGCTGGACAGTGATGGCCACGTGGTGCTGACTGACTTTGGGCTTTGTAAAGAAGGTGTGGCCACAGGTGGGATTATGCACACCTTCTGTGGCACTCCGGAGTACCTCGCTCCAGAGGTACTACAAGGCCACCCATATAGCCCAGCTGTGGACTGGTGGGGACTCGGCACGGTGCTTTTTGAGATGATTTGTGGACTGGTGAGTTTAGGTGCAATTATCTCTTTACTTTAGATCATCTCACTTTCTTCAGCAGCTTCACCTTAAACCAATTCCCTGTTCTCTTCTTTCAGCCTCCATTTCATAGCCACAGCAAAATAGAAATGTTTCAGAACATCCTTTACGGTCCTCTGCAGCTGCCTAGCAGCATCTCTGAAGCTGCCCACTCACTGTTGGAGGGCTTATTGGAAAAAGATGTCTCCAAGCGCTTAGGAGGGAGTCGAGACATTGTAAGTGTCCCCACACAAGAGAAGAAAAACAGTGAGAAAACATAAGTGCAAAAGCATTAACTGTTGTGTTTCCAGGTGGAGCTGCAGGAGCATCACTTCTTTGCCTCCATCAACTGGGACGATCTCCTGGCCAGAAAAATCAGACCCCCTTTCATCCCCAAAGTGGTACGAGTGAGTCAGAAATGAGCTTATCACACTGTTGTTTATAACTGAGTCAACGTGGCTCACTTCTTTTCTCCTCTTCAGGCTGGTCCCTGTGATGTCAGTTACATCGACCCGGCGTTCACGCGACAACCTGTACCTGCCTCTGTGAACGAGAGGTGGCAGGCGACCGAGTCCTGCGAGGCCTTCCCGGGATTCTCCTACATGAACTCGGCGGAGTTTGTGGCAGCAGAGCCAGTTTCATAACAACGCCAAATCCTCAGCGAGCATGTTTGCTCAAATATTTATTTTTTATGTCATAAATTTTTAAGTGGCTGTCTATTTTTAAGAACTTGAGCAAAAAGATTCTTACACTAACAGTTCAAAGTACTGTATGTTTCACTGGATGGTTTGCTTTTTGTTTATTGCCGTTATTTCAGTATCTGGTCATGATGATGGAATAGGCTGGTCACTGTTTCATACATCCTCACTGCTTTAATGCATCATGTGAAACACTTAACAGTTTGAAGTAAATTTATTTGATCTGCATTTATAGTATATTAAAATATACAATGTGTACTGCAAAATTCTCATTCTACCATTACATTCACAGCTTACAAGTGTAGTGAAAATACTTTGCTGGCTGCTTTATTGCTGCATAAAGACAGAGACAGACAGAAATACAGAAAGCATCTCCATGTGACATTTAAATTAAAAAAAACAAAAACAAAAAAAAACAATGGGATGCCAGCCTATTGGCAAAGCACTAAAACACAAATTGGGCTCAGCTCTGACTTCACGTGTAGTGTTGTGGAGTCTTTTTTTAGCGACAAACAGAAAGACAGACAGAAAAAGCCCATCACTGTGGAGAACCTAATGGGTGTCTTTCCCCCAAAAGGAACATTTGGTCTGATTCTTTCTACCTCACTTCACAAGACTGTGGAACATTTTGGATACAGGGAGGGTGGCTTTCAGTCTGTCAGTAGATGCTGAAGGAGGCGTAGCTCTGCTCACTTTGGCAGGTGAAGTAAGCAATGAGCTGACCGTTGCAAATCATCAGAAACAAGCCACTCCCTAGGGAACAATGAAGAGTAAAATATTTGAAACAGCTAAGCTCATATGAGGGTAAGATGAGCTGGCAGTGGTGTTTGTCTTACCTAAAGCCAGCCACCACTGCCACACCGTGGGAAACTCCAACATTACTGCAACGTGGAAACAAAACGTGCCATTACGAAATACATTTGGTCATTCAGGCATGCACCTGAGTAGCTGTGCTGCTACATTACTGCTCACCTAGGCTGGTGATCATTACATGCATTAGTGTGATAGTAAGAGCGTAATCCCAAACCCGCCTCCTCACCACTGCGGCAAACAGAAGGCCACTGCAAAAGTAGGTGAGCTCCAAGGACAGGAGGTTCACTAGAAAAAAAAGTGATAAACTACATTATCTGTACAAAGCTCGCACTCTTTTGACTGAGTAGCAGGCATTTAGTGTGCTCACCCAAGTATTTGGAGTTGGATTCAGTGGGTTCGGTCTTAAAGTCAAAAGGAATCAGTCCGTCAAAGTGGTCCAACCTGAAATGGGAGATATGATAAAGTTACTGCAGCAAAAAAAAATTAAACACAGTCTATAAATGAATAGCTTAAATAAATTATAATAAAGTAAAATAAAGTAGAATACAGTATGACAAAAAAATAGATCAATAAATTAAAAATAAATTGCACAAAAGGAGATCAAACTGAAATATTAAGAATTTAATAAGCAAACATGCAAGTAAAATATAAGTAAACAGTTCCAATAAAACACTTGAAAAAATATAATGCAATAAAGTGTTTTGATGGAGTAGAATATTCCAATACATTTAGTAACACAAAAGAAAACAATCAAAATGGATTATTAAATGTAGTTAAAAGAAAAATAGTACAGTAGTCTAGTTAATCTGGTTATTTCAGGGGCCTCAGGATGTGTTAAACTACACAATATATGTAATACAAATCTTACTGTTTAAACTGATGTTGTGTTTTGTGTTGCATACAGTATGGACAAGGATTTACAGTTTAATAACTGAAGTATGCGGTGAAGCTGGAGCTCTTGGGGAATGGGCCCCCCAGAGCCGAGTCCAGGGCCTTGGGTAGTTTCCCAACTTTATAATAATCATCATCATCAATTTATTATTATTTATTATAATCATCAATATCCTTTCCGTTATTAAGGAGGACAAATCCTTTCAATCCTTGCGTGTGCATGTAAGCATGCGTGCAAGAGACTCTCACCTGAAGGCACCAAAGCAAACACTCCCGATCATGTAGAAAAGCGAGTAAAATATGAGCAGACACAGCAGCAGGTTAAGGAGCACGGTCTGTGGGGGGTGGAGACAGATAATGAGGCGTTATTTACAGATTATCGTCCGTCGACGCTACATATTTTCCACATAACGCAACACGAGCAAACACCAACCTGCAGCTGAGCATGCACTCACAGTATTACAGGCGCAGATCCCCGCAGTGGGAGGGATATGCGGGGTCGGTAAGCAGGTAGGCAGGCAGCCTCTTATATGTTCTGCAGCCCGACCCGCTGCTCGATTGTAATACGAAGTATATCACGTGTGTTTTCCTTCAACATAAAACAGCCTCTCATACCAGTTTATTGTACTATTTAATCGAGCATCATTCCCACTTTCGATCCAAGGCTCACAGAGACGCCTAAAAACACACTGGACTACCGGACCCCACAACACACGATCTCCCCGTCTTACCTTCGAGTCGACCGCTTTGCCTTTGAATGCCATCTCATGGTTTCTCTCTAATATTTTATTCCCAAATAACGTGGGCTGCAGCAGGCTGCACGACCTCCGGTTAAACACCCCCCCCCCCCAACAGAAAGTGGACTCCTTCTGCCATCTAGCGACCGACACGGGACGCGGAGCAGCGCCGCCACTTTTACAGCCCAGCTGAACTCATCCCACCCCGTATTTTTTTACTGAAATTTTTTTTTTAAAAAGAGACTTTTCTCAGTATGTTCCAGCTATGTTGTCGAGGATATTTGTTGTATTTTGCATCCCAAGTGTTACCTGTTTTCGGGAACATGCCTCGCATCTGCAGCCTTGCCATTACAGTAGAAAGCCGCTCGGTGTGGGAGGGGGAGATTTAAACCGGCAGGTTAGCTGCTCATATTCTGGTTGGAATATGAGTAATTTTGCACCCAGCATATACTTTCAGTCAATCTGGTGACCAGACGAGGCACCTGAGTGGTCACATGCTGGATTAAATTGATTATTTGTCACGGGAATAAAAATAAATAAATAAATAAAGCGTGCACCCAGCAGCCTCGCAGTGTGGTGAAACGTGAAGGCATCAGGCAAATTGTGCTCCGACGTTATTTTAGTGCATCAGACACGAGGCTGCGTTAAGATTTAACTAATCTTAAACTCGGCATGTGCCCATTTCGTGTGCTGCTTCTGACACACCTCGGTACACACTATCCGACAGGCTCTGGGGTAGCAGTGCTCGGTATTTTTTAATTTGTATTTTATTTTAAAAGAATGTTTTGCTTGAAATGTCTCTTCGGGTGATTTTACAGGCCTGAACATTTATTTTTATAGTTAGCAACGGTATTTGAAGACAGATCAACGCCTGTGCTCTGATTGTGTCTGCACCAACAAGCTACTCTGCGATTAGTGTTTGAAAAGTGGGAAGTGATCAGCTTTGCCCACCGGGGAACCAACGTACGGTCCGTATGGGGGCAGAGCGGTCCCTGCGCTCCAGACAGACACAGTTGTACTTCACTGCTTTTTATAGGCGGTTTGGATCAAAGTGGGTAACCCGAGCCCCAGTCCGGTAGACTACACTCGTTACAGCAGCGCTGAAGCGAGTTTTGGGGCGTGTTGTGAGCGTACACAGGCCCGGTATTGACCACCAATAGTGAACTTAACTTTTCCGAGACCCAAAGTTGTGTCAGGCAGCGCATCTTGCGCGCATGCGCAGCACTCTATCCAGCTCTAAATAAGAGTTAAAACAGAAACGAGGTGAGTTCCACAATTTTTAAACAACACGGGCATTAATAATCATCTACTGTAGTTGACGAGGACGGCGTTTAAAAAGCGGGCGTTCATTTTGTTAATTGGCGATAGTTCCCATTATTTCCACTCTGATTTAAAACGGCGAGAATAAATCGTTTTTTTTCAAGTTTCTATTGAAGAAATTAATCAAGCAACAATGTTAAAGCTCGTAACAGTATCGCAGCGTTGTTGCGAGTGTGTGTGATATTCTGCGAGCCATCTGCGTTTTGCAAATGCATTTTCCTATTGTTATTAACCGGGAAACTTATTTATTACAGATCGTCCTTATAGCTGGCTCTGCATCCAGTCTCAATGCTACGGCTAGCCGTCCCTAGCAGCCCTCCGTTCACATGAACAGAGTGGAGCTAGCGATTGTTAGCTTCGTGTCAGCGCTAGCTAGCAACCTGGGGCTGACATTCCGTGACAAGGGGAAAGTGAAGAAAAACGGCCAGAGTGAATGAAAACACCAAGTCAGGAAATTACACCGCAAGCGTTTGCATTTGTTTAACGCGTAGCAGCTTTGCGGCATTTGTTTAAAATGGTAACTTGAGTAATTAACATAGTTTAAACGTGTTGGTGGCCTCTTCCTATGCTCCGCCATTTTGTATAAGACGAATGCTAATCATGGGCGCTCTTACATACACTTTATTTATGGCTAGAATAAAACTGAGGCGCGGGGTGCAAAGTCAAACTTCACCGAGATCCACGAGCTCTGGGTGTTGTTTACTTTTGACACGGTTGTGACTACTGTGCAAGCAGAAAATATAACCTTAATTCAGTGTTGAACATGCGTCAGGACTAAAACGTTATATCGTATTATTAAACGGATTAAGACGCTTTTAAGTTTGGCCAGTGAGTGCAGAAAACAGTGTTCTCCTTACAGTTGATAAACAAATGAGCCTCTCACTTGCTCCTAACCGGGCAAGCAGTCGGTTTTAAGAGATACTGTTAAAACAAGGAAAAGACGAAGTTGTCTGGTTAACTTAAAGTTGACACGTCTTTCCTCTTGTTTGTCAATGATCTGGAAGAAGGTTTACCCTAATGAGGTCGTTTGTGCTCGCATTTCTCTGTTAGTTGGCCGGCAAAACATTATTATTATTGACTGTTTTGTCTGAAATCGAAGTGCATGGTGTATCCTGCAAGCCAGCACGCAGTCGCCATCTAGCGGTGATGCTGCGCTAAGCTGTTTACAAGTGCAGGGAGGAATAAAACTGCATATGAGATTGGAATCAGTTCGTGGATGAAGCCGTAGAGGACCGCCTGCCTTAGTGCAGTTATCACGCACAGTGAAACGATAGGTGGACAAAAAGAGAATAGTTAAAGTCAGAGGTGCATACTGGGCCTCTTTGTGAGGCCTAAGCGTAATACTGTGCCTTCCATGTGACTCTTTGCAGGTTGGTCATATCAGCGGAGTGGGAATGACTGACACTCCACCCAGTGATGGCCCCTCCCAGGGAGCTGATTTTGACATGATGGGTGCCCTCGACTGGAAGGATGGTATTGCCACGCTGCCTGGCAGTGATATCAGGGTACAAAAGAAATTATTTTGTTGCTCTTGTGTTCTGGTCCTAGAGCTTTCTTGCTTGTGCAAATGTTTATTTTATAGGGGGAGGAGGCTATATGGATAGCTGTTACTCAGGCTGTCCCCTGAACTAACTGAGCTCATAATTGGGATCATAGTGGCATACCACCTTGGCTGATAGGCATCTCTACCCCCACCCCCACATTCACCCCCTTTTTTTTTCTTTTCAGTTTCGCATGACAGAGTTTGGAACTCTTGAGATTGTCACAGACCTAGAGGTCAAAGGGCAGGAGGCAGAGCCTAACAGTCAGACCTTGGACCCAGCACCATCTCACACGCCCACACCTCCACCAGAGGGCCAGTCACAGACAGGGACAGTCAAAGCTCCAGCCAATCCGAGTAAGCCAGGATTGTCTCAATCTAAAGGTATGATGGCACATGATTATCATTGTTGTTAAAAAGAATTTCACTGTTTGGGTTTTAAACTCTACGCATGCTATGTTTTGTGCAGTGATTGGCCTCAGTTTCCACCCTTCTTTCTTTTCTGTCCTTTAGCTCCTGGTCCTGTGCTTTTGTCTTTAGAGGAGGGCCCCAGTATGGAGGGCCCTAGTGTGGAGGTTGGTCCCAGTGTTGAAGTTGGTTCTGGTGCAGACTTGGGCTCAAATGGGGAGTTGTCAAGGTGTCGGGCCTGCGGTGGCCGTGTTCCTGGGGATGCTCTGTTCCAGGGGAAATTCTGTAGCTCAGTTTGCGCCCAGCCCTCCAGTGGCAGGTAAAATTACACATCTCTAGCTCTAGTAATGCTTTGTTTTTGGATTGTCTTGATATTTTGCTTCATGTGGCACAAATCTTTGTTTTTGTGAAGATCATCTCCAGGGGAAGCACGGGAGGGTCAGGCAGCAGAAGGCGAGAGACTTGGCAAACGTGTGCGCAAAAAGAGGAAGATTTACATGGACTCTGGTGATGAAGAGGAAGAAAACCAAGAAGAACCAGAGGTGAGGAATATACCATCAACACCCCTGCTCAGCATTCACTTCCAAAGCTACGTGCCACTCAAATGTTCAGTAGTTCAGGCATAAGTTTCCTCTCCCGGAACAGGACAATAAATCTTTTGATATTCCTGTTTAGTGAAATATTTTTTTTCACTCTGCTTTTTTCTAGGAAAAGGCTAAGACTACCAAAGGCAGGAGAGGAGCCAAAATTGCCAAACTAGGTATGTTGAAGGAAACTATAAATATTTTTAAAATCAGTTAATGCCCCACATCAGTTTATTGTTGTGTTGTTTATCTGGTGATACATTTTTATCAGCTTTCAAGACTTTCCTCTGATTTAATTGTCAGATTTTCTAATTAGCATTTACATTATCTTCTTATTTGTGAAACTTACAGATCCCGTATGTCCATTTAAGGCAGGAATGGAGAATGAATTTTTATTAATTTGGTTAGATCCAACAAATATTATGAGCATGATGTTTTATGTGGGCAAGTGAACTTAGATATAAAGAAAACTGTAAGACCACCTTGAAAAACTGCCGGCATGTTTTTATAGTCATTGTTTGTCATTAACATTATCATACTTATTATGGCACATAATATGTGACTGTTTACCCCAACCTTTAGTGGCTGCCCAACCCAATAAGAAACGGGCATGGAGCTGGCCTGCTTACCTTGAAGAGGAGAGAGCCGTCGCTGCTCCAGTTAAATTATTCAAAGAGGTAAATACCCACACATACCTGCTGTTTGTCCACTGTTTAGTATAAACTCAGTCTTGTTATTCTTAACTGTGCTGTGATTTTTTTTTTCTTTTTTCCAGCACCAGTCATTTCCACAAAGCAGGAATAGTTTTAAGGTGGGGATGAAGCTGGAGGGACTTGACCCAGCTCACCCGTCACTGTTCTGTGTGCTCACTGTTGCAGAGGTATGAATGCTTATGCCTGATTATGGAACACATGTATCCATTTTCATAATTGAAATTTTCACTCATGTGCACCTCCCATTTTCATCCCAGATCCAAGGTTACAGGGTAAGGCTCCACTTTGATGGATACCCAGAATGCTACGACTTTTGGGCTAACGCCGATTCCTGGGATCTGAAACCAGCCGGCTGGTGTGAGAAGAATGGACACAAGTTATTGCTGCCTAAAGGTAATCACAAAGATGCTGTCCTTTAATGAATACTACTAATAAACCTGAACTTCAAGGTAGTATTTATTTTTATTTTTTTTTAACAAAGTTGGGTCACAACTCCGCTGATGGCTTGTCATGTTTTAGGTTGTAAGGATGGCGAGTTTAATTGGAGCACATATGTGAAGAACTGCAGGGGTCAGCTGGCCCCAAAACACCTTTTTAAGAGCCTCAACACAGTGAGTATTAAACACATTGTCTGCAGCTGTATATTCTCAGAAGATGTCAGCTGGTTCTATGATTCATTGGCTAAATGCATATTGTCCCTTTTT